>JAXGGA010001007.1:0-173711 GCA_038373865.1 Uloborus plumipes
TGATTTTTTGCTACCTGTGCCAGTCATCAATTGGTCATCGAGTATAAACTTGTGCAATATTTTACCGTTTAAGGAACTCCGCATCTTGCAAGGATTAGAGTCAGTGCGGGTACATGAAAACAAAATTTCTACATGTTCACTTTACACTGTAAAAAAAAAAGAGCGTTCCTCGAAAATAATGGGCAGCTAATCTGCGTAATTTCTGCCAATAACACGTCTGACACAAAGCAGGAAAGTGTCCCGTCAAAAGCCAGTAGCAACCTGAAATTAACCATGGAATCTTTCTGAAGAATTCAAAAACTTTCTAAATATTACTGAACTCAACAAATTTCAATTAAAGTGACCATTTTTTTAACTGATTGCGTTGGAGTTCATTTCGACACGATTATTAGTTTCTAAAATAACGAAAAGAGCTGAGCATGTAATTTGACTATAAAGTTTATTTGAAATAAAACCAAAGTTAAAACACTAATATTTTTCTAGTTTTAAGTTATAACAATTTTAATTTAAAAAATAATATTTTTTGAAAAATACACTTAAAGAAAATAATCTTGTTCATGATTTTTTTATTAAATATACGCCTGTTGGTAAAGTATCTTAGCAATTAATTTTATTTTTAGAGAGATTTTGGAGCAATTGTTGAAGTAGTTCAACCTTTCTTAAATGTAATACTTTAAGTTCTATAATAATTTCATACTTATTTAAAAATAGCAATCTTCGATCGGAATTACAAATCTCCAAAACAGTTTTTATCTGTCCTTACTCACAAAAGGTAGGAATCTATCATGATGCCTCGTTCTATACCGTAAAACAGTTTTTTAATTAGATTTTACCACCTTTTGCTTTTAAATTTTTAGCTACTTGATAGACCACTCATCTTATACATATTTTTAATATATTTTCTACAGTGCATACAGCATTTTTTCACTTACACTACAGTTCAATCTATGTATATAAAAATGGATGTATGTATATAAAAATGGATATATGTATATATGTTTGTCCCTTATACAAATCCAGTTTTCGCCGGATTTTCATCAAACTTGGCACAGAGGTTCCATGATGCACTAGAATTCACATAAGTGGGGTTATAAAATTTTTAAAAATCCAAAAAAGTCAGAATTCAAATTTTTTGTCTCAAAACGGCCATTTTCTTTCAATTTTGAATAGATAGAGTAATAGAGATAAACCTTTAAGCATAAAAATTGATAAAATTTAACACATTCAAATGTGAGTATTTTCCAACAAAGATTACGATTAACAATGAATTATCAAATTAAGGCTCACCTATTTCATTTTAGCATGAAATAAGTTAAACATAATGCAATACCGGGCGACTCCGCGTAATAAACTAGTTTATTATAAAAATATCTGCACTGAACGTTTGAACATTGTTTGGATCAAAATTACAAATCAACGAGAAAATGTAATTATACTACTCGAAACATGTTTCCATTTTGATTTAATCTTCGGTTTTAATATTATTTACAATATTATGGAACGAACCAGGGAAATACAATGACAAATTTATGCTCGAGTTAATATAAAATGCTAAATAAAGCAGAATGTGTAATCTTTGTGAGGAGCTTCCATTGACATACATGCAGTTCTGACTATATCAAGAAATCTTGCGCTGTTATGTCTAACCGTTTAAGATTACAATGAGATCAAAACTTACAACTGCATTTGTAATTTCCTTGACTGTCCAAATCCTTGATTAATCAAAGATATTTTCCTTAACGTATCGCTAAGCAATAAAGAGCTTGTCTACATTTTTCGTCAATATGCTTCGTGAATTGGAAAGTGAACTGGGTAATGTTTACATTGGGCAGTCTGGTTGAAATTTTGCAAATTTCGCAGATAATTAAAAAAAACTAAATCAATGGATTTTTAAATTTTTTCAAGTGCTCTGCATATCTAAAGCAGATATTCCAACAAACAACATATGAAAAAACCGGAATGAAACGATTCATTTAAAGGCATGCCAGAATCCCTCAAACTTTTTGTTCCCAGAAAGAGAGCTTTGGCGTGGAGGGACTAGCCTTTTGTGTACGCGCGCTTACAATGAAGAAAGGAATGCTGCTAGGCACAAAGAGGTAATCTACGTCACGAGACACGTGTACTCCTTTCTGGGTTTTTCGAAAAAATATTTGTTGAACTATGTTTTGTGAATGTTAGCACTATTCTCAAGATAGTTAGACTGAGAACAGTATCATATTTTTGCTTTCTATGCGAATTACTCTTTTTGGCGGATTCAGCTTTCATATTTCGATATCTTCATTTACATGAAAAAAAAACAAGCCTTTCAAACTGAAAACTTAAGTGTCGTAAAATGGAAGAATAATAAAATAGTGTGCTTAGCATCGAATTTTGAAACGGAAGCTCCGTTGGGACTAGTCAAAAGATGGGGTTCAAAAGAAAAAAAAAAAAAAATTGATTTGCTTCAACCCCATCTAATTGTATCATACAATAAATATGTGGGAGGTGTTGATCTCTTCTTCAAGATCAATTTCTTAGTACATACAGGTCTCGTTTCAAAGGAAAGAAATTGGTGGCCTTTTTTTACTAATACACTAAATATGGTTGATGGAACACAGCCTTATTAGAATTCATAAAGAGCTCAAGGGCGAAATGAAACAACTAATATTTTTAAAATAATTGCTAAAGTTCTAATGAAAAGTTCAAAATAAGGCAATATCAATTCCCCAGTTAGGACCTTGCGGAACGGTAAACGCAACTGTACATTTTGATGGAGTAAACCATTTCATTATAAGCGCTGAAAAACACAATCTCGGTATAAATTTTGTAAAAAGAATACTCGAACTAAATGTAAAAAATGCGTCGAATGCTGCATCAAAATTCTACTTCACATTTTCATTAAAAAATCTAAAGATTGATTTAAGGATTGGCTTAGCTTTTTTTCTATGTTATAGATTTTCTTTTTTGCTTTCATCCATAGTTCATTTACTTTTAGCATTTATCTTTTCATGCGCAATGTAAATGAAATATATCTCCTATTTTGGAAAAGATTATACACATATACACATATATATGCATGGATTTTTGTTATGGACATAAAAGTATAAGAATGTATAATATTTAAGACGCGGTTCTTTTAAAACGTAGTAGGAAAAAGGAGTAGAAACGGAACCGAACGCGGTAGAAACGCAGCTAAGACATCGGATGGTTTTCCCCCTCAAAAGCGCCAAAGCTCCCATTATGGGAACAGCCTATAATTTCTAATCAGTTAAAATTTTTTGAAAATTTCAACTGCGCTGTACTAGAGATATATGCCTTTCATGAAAAAAGTAAATTCTTTTTTGATTTTTTATGTATTTCATATAGTGGCGTTTAATGGGTTAAGTTGGTCACGATGAGATTTCTCTCAAACTGACTGTTTTTGGGTGAAATAACTTTATTCAACGTTTACGTTTGTAATAAGTTCATCAATTTACATGTGGGGAGTAGATTTTTGTCATGGCTCGCCAAGGGAATTTACATATGGCTTAAAATCAGGAAAAGCGTTTTGAAAAGCGTGTATTATTGATGTTCCAACCATATGTGCCACTTTTCAGTACACTAAAAAAATTAATGTTGTTTTTACAGTATATTACAGCTAATTTTACAGTAATAAACTGTGAAACTACTGCTTTATAGTTGATAAACTGTAAAAGTAGTTTAGTTTATTACCGTGCAATTTACTGTTTTAGACTGGAACCTCTGCTGCAAGTATTATACTGTTGTTTTTTAAAGTATAATGCAGTTATATTTTACGGCAATAAACTGTAAAATTGCTAACTTTACTGTAAGAAACTGTAAAATTTGCTAGTTTTACAGTTTATTACTGTGCATTTTAGAGTTTTAAATTGGAACCTCGGCTGCCAGTATTATACTGTAAAAACAACAGTTCATTTTTTGCAGTGTACTGAAGACTTAACTCCTTCTTTTCAAAGATTCGGTAACATTCAGTATTTTCGCTAGCCATCTTTAAGATGAACCATCTTTTAATTGATGGACGTATGTCCATTCGCCCATGCTTTTATGTAAGACGAAATTCCGTCTTCATTACTGATAAATGGATTCATGATTCCTACAATCCAAGTTTACACACTATTTTTTTATTTTTGGCTTATATAGCTTTTCGACAACTATATGGTCCCAAAGTTGCTACAGGCATCAGTTTGCCAATTATGATGAAAATAGACATTTCTGTCGTAAAAAATAAAATAATAATAAAATAATAATAGTAGTAATTTAGCAAATACTTTTGCAAGAAGTAGTCTTCTTATGCAATAAATATAATAGATTTGTAAACATAATATAATATCATTCACTGGTTGCAAACTTTAAACTCATGAGATTTAAGAAAACTTAGGTCTTTAATTACAAAATATTCGTTTTTTGCTCCTTTTTTTTCCATTATTTTAGTTTGATTTTAAAAAAAAAGGTTTCGCAGGCTTTGATAAATATTCTGAACTTGAAAACGCATAATATTGCAGGTCTTCTGTGAATAAATAAAATGCTTTAAGAACTTTTCCAAGCCTTACAAGAGCTCGCTTCAAAAGAATGGTTCCCGGTCTAATCTTTAAAATGTGTTACCGAACTACCAAATCATAGCATGTGTGGATCACAAGTGTTCTTGTTGCTGACTCATCCATGGAATGACTGACTTACTATGAAGATATGGTGCCAGTTATCACCACTTCCACAAGTAAGGTGCGGGGCTTAAGGGGATAAAAATGCTTTGCAGTCTCCTGTGCCCTTATTGACTACTCAACAACCGACACGCAAAACTTCCGGGCCCACGGATTTAACGAGATCGAGCCCTACATGTACTGAGTGTTCAGCCTCGTACATTTAACCTGAAATGCTCCGTTCCCGGGATTGATGTCTTTACCGCTAGGTTTCTCTTTGCCTCGCTCTTTAAATGTAGATCTTTAATGTTTTGAGAAACAAGCTGATCTGCAGCATTGCGATTTAACATTGAAGTCAATGCTGAAAGCTGATTATGCGGGAAATTTACGGTTCAAATTGCAATCTTTATTTTTCACATATCTCCTCGATGAAGGGATTAAGTATCTTGTGACTTCACGATTGTTGTTGCTGTTGTTCTCTCTTTCCAACACAGCAAAAAATAAAATGGTGTTTTTACAGTATAATACTTAACAGCAGAGCTTCCAGTTCAAAACTATAAAATGCACAGTAATAAACAGTAATTAGCAATTTTGCAGTTTATTACTGTAAAATTAGCAATTTTTACAGTTTGTTACTATAAAGTTAGCTGTATTACACTGTAAGAACAACATCTATTTTTTACAGTGAACTAGTCTGGCAATTTGGGGTGCGCGGCTTTACTTTTCCAACTGTACCGTAATTTGGTGTGAAGTCCGACTTCTACAGTACACACATGCCATAAGGATCCGTTTATAGGGTGGGAAACCATTCACAGCACAACACATTCACACAAAGAAAGGAAAGGGACAGAAGACAGAAAGCACATCCATCCATCCTTATCCCTGAGTCTGACTTCTCCGACTACTAGACATGGTGGCCAGTCGTGACTTCATGATGGTGCAGAAATATAGCTGAAGCAGGCCCGTCATTTAGGGGGGTCACCTGACTTGACCTGACTTGAAATGACGGACCTGAGCTGAAGGTGGTTACTTTCAGGATTACGAATCAACGTCAGGGCATTTGACAAATCAGGGCCACGACACTTTGCTCATTATGTGCCTCACAAACACCAAGAAAGATTAACTTTAAGTCATTGGACGGGCACGGGACTCAAATACGAATTACTCATCTCAGAACTCTTTAAAATAATAATAATAATACAAGCTCTCCACGCTTTTGTAGCATACCTTTTTAGGTAAAAACGTCATACTTTACTCAGCAATGTACTGCAGAAGTTTATTAAAAAAATAAAATGCCGTAATAAATTAATCTGGTACTTTCTTTACATCCAATCGATCTTCTTGTGCATTTATATTCGACCAACTATATCACAATGACGCTCTTTTGAAGTTTGCTGTGTCTTTTCCAAAGCCTAACGTATTTGATTAAAGCGTGCTCGAATTAATTCGCATGGATGTCATATTTTTATCCATACATTTGTACCTCAGAGCCAGACTAACGTTAGTCCATTTTCGTAACTTTTCAAAAAAGGGCGAAAAAGATCGTCGGATGCATGCAAAGTTGGAACTCTCTAGCGCTCTATTAATACTGCTAAACAATTGTGAAGGAATTTCTTTCTAGAATAACAATCTCATGGATCGATGCGATATGAGATTATATATACAATGTAATAACAAGTTACAATCGCCGTTTTTGGACTTACGTCTTTCTGGTTCTAAGATACAGATATTTACATTTTATTTCCGGAATTTTAGTCTTTAGCTTTTATTTGCAATAAATTGGAAAAAAAAAAGATTCATTACATGTGTCATAATATGAAGTATCAACTTTCTAAAAAGTTTTCTTGTGTTTAAAAAAAACTATTATTTGTCAAGCTTACATTTCAAAAACGACACAAAATTGCTCCTTATATTCGACTGTATCAGAATTACAAGTTCTGGGAATGAATTGCAAATATATGCGTAAAAGTGTCACACTCGTGGAAACAGATTGAGCAAGCTAACAATTGAAACCGAAACCAAACTCTTGCAAATCGAATGTCCAAATTAATCTATTTCCGACCAGATCGATACTTTCCAGCCGGAAACACATCAAGCGGATAAATTCGAGTCTGAACTTTACAAAAGGTCAGAAAATACTTCTTTGTGCCTAGTATCCACCTATTGAGACTTCGAACCATCAGACCGAAAACGGAAGTAACGGAGGGAGACTGATTGGATCGCACATAAATAATTAGTTGTCTCAAGTCCGAGTAATTCATTCACAGCTAGTTTTCGGTGTAAAAGGACGCAGTTGATTCGATTTTAATATTTATAGCGAGTGTGTTGGAATGCAATTTCGGAGGCAATTAGCGCAATAAATAATTTCGTACCTCATTAATCAATTTACTTGTTTTTAGTTTTAATGCAGGTTGCTAAGAAAAAAGCGGATTCTTTGGTACAGTTGTCAAGTTCATACCTGTAAAATATCTTAAAATTTTGTCAAAAGCTTTTTAGAAGCACCGGAACTGTATATTGATTCCTGTTCTAATTAACGCTCTCTTAAAGTTCTCTTTTGAATAATTAAGCATGCCTAACTCAATAGTAAAATTTACAGATGAAATCTATTCAAAAATGTTTCTTTAAAATTTTATCTGTTTATGATTTTACATGCTGGTTTCTACCGTCAAAGTAGCAGTTGAGAGTTATTTAGCATTATATAAATAAATCTCCCTGGAATTTAGATTAGAAAAAATTCTGTGATCAAGCAGTTTTGAGTAAATACTCTATTTTTAACTGTCGACTGTATTTTTTCACTTTATGACGTTATTTACAAAACAAAGTTGAACTGTGTTTAAAAGTATACACGTTTCGGAGAAATATTTTTAGTGCTAATCTTGTGTCAGTTACAGTAAATAGAAACAAGGAGCAAATTGAAAAAAAAACTCCATTATACCCCTATAATTTGTAAAACTAAACTATTGTTGAGTGCAAAAAAAACATTAAAAACAATGAACTTTATCAGAATTCAATTAGCAACGGTTTCAATTATGAGTCATTTCGACCGTACATGAAATTCTGAATGTTGAAATCGCCTTTAGACTGGATTTCGATGATGTCAAGTACGCGAAAACAAAATAAATAATGCATACAGTGTACACCAACATAAGCTGCTTTAGATTTTACCTTATTTTCACTTTATACATTAATGTATTAATGTTCTTAAGAAACACTTAAACTCTTCCGCATTTCACTGCTAAAGATGTTGCATTAAGATGTTGCAACATAAATAACATAAATATCGATATTAATAATAATTTAAAGTTATTTTGACGCCCCACTTTTAATTTTGAAACTTTGAAACCAGTTCAGACGTTACGACTAAAGCCATTTAGTTAAAGCCAAAACTAACGACAAAACTCCATACATATTGACTTAAAAAGCATTTCAGAGCTGAATTTATCTTGCTGTTACCAGTGATTTCTTCCTCTTGAGTTAGAAATGAGATAAGGTCGGCAGTCACTGAAATGACGCAATTATTGCAGTTTTTAATTACTTTTGATTTTAAGCAAGTTTCTTATACATCAGCATGACGCCGACAGTTAGGTCCAAGAGCAAATGAATTGGTGAGTGCAAAAACAACATCAGTCAAGAATTTCAAATTTTTCTGGAAAGAGAAAAAACGTCATAGCTCCTCCAAATTTTCAAAATATTAAACAATTCTTTTTTTTCCTGCGTCATAACATGCATGTATGTTGCTATCATGCAAAAACTACATAGATTCAATCTAAATCGGGCTCAGGAAAATTTAAAATGTAGTTTTGACTGATATTGTTTTTGCACTCAATAGGCTTTTACACTTGGGGAAAAAAGTTATCATACATTAAAAGTTTATATTTATTTATGATTTCATCTGATACGAAGTAGTTCTTGCTTTATTATTGTGACACATGACTTAAAAAAAATTATTAAGCTCTAAGAACACATCAGTTTTACTTATATACCATTAAAAAAATTACGAAATTAAAAGAAATAAAGAACTTTAAAACTTTACAGTATAAGGAATATGGGTTATCAACAACAGTGGAAGGTCATTATAAAAATTGAGAAGCGATTGCTAAATCTACACCAATAAAAGAGGAACAAAAGAAAATATGGGTATGTACATCGCTTAAAATAGATCATGTTCTGCCATCATGTGAAGTCTTTGATCAGGTAAATAGTTCCTCACAAAAAAGTTTTCAGGAATACATGCAATTACCTTCTTGATATTTCCCATTTTATTTATGTTGGTTGGAACGTGCCCTGAAGGATAGGCATGGCTTGAAGCAAAAGCAACTTTTCGGGAAGTAAGCTTCAGCAGCTTAGCAAGCTCCAATCAAAGAAAGTATGTGCCACGATAACCCCTTTTTTCCTTAAAGCTATGGGGGGAACTTCTTGTATCGAGTGGGGGTAAACTTAAGTTTTGTCTCTTTCTTCACAATTTCCCCTCGCCATTCTCTGTTTAAGCTCTTTTTCCTCTTTATATAAGTCCTTCCACTAATCATCAAATTTGTTTGTGTCCAGCGAGAGTAGCTTCGTGACGTGAAAGCTGTTACTAGTCTGAGCACACAACTCATCATATTGATCAGGTCAGTGGGGAACAGCAAAGGGGAGATAGGGACAAAACCCCATAGACTTTGGTTTAAACATTGTTGAAAATCTAATGCAGAAAGTCTTTTACTCGAGAAAAGCTTGTTTTGATCACCCCCCTCCCCCTCACCAAGAAAATTCTGGCTGCGTTAGCGTTTAGGTGTGTAAATCCGATCATATTTACGTATCGTCCTCTTAATAGTACCGAAATCTAATTGTTGGGAACGAATGCGCGCCCTTAGAAAGTCATGCTCGTTCTAGCGTTGGGTGCATAATAGGGTGGAGCGAAAAAAACAAAGTTTTTATTTTCGAATCGTAATAGTGCGGAAAAGTTGCGATTGGTGAAGAGTTACAAAACAAAACAAAAATTTTTGAAATCGGATAATATCTTCCGTTCCCGCAACGAGCCTGAAATTTTGAAAAAATGAAAATTTTCATGTGTTTTTAGCGATTTTTTAAAATTTTGATTTTAATGTTTTATTTTAATGCTCTTGGACAGAAAAGTTACGTTTAGGTGAAGCCTTCTGAAATTTTGAAAAATATATTGAAATCGAATAATACCTTCTGATCCAGGAACAAGCCAGAAAAAGCAAAAAATTATAAAACTTTATCTTTTTTTGGGGTGATGAAAAAAAATTAAAAAAAAAATGTTCCCATTTTTTTCTTTTTTACCCGGTATCATTGCGTAAAGGATTTTAGAAAGCACTATATTACTCTTAAACAATAATTTTTTTCTTGATTTTTCAGGTATCTTCTAAACATGCAAAACTACCACTTTTTACAACAATGAAACATTTTCAAATAATCGAAAGTTATAAGATATTTTCCAAAATTTCTACAATCCAGTACAAAAATCCACTAAATACAACATCCACTCAAAAAAAAAGGCTAATTTTAATCACTAAACTATAAAAAATTTTAATACCTAACTAATTATATAGTTTCTTAATCCCCTTTTGTAGTCTGTGCCTTCTATAATTATGTTACCTAACTTTACTGACTACCCACAGAATCCTTTAACATTAATTTAATTAGAAACTTATTTTAAAATTAAAACTTCTTTAAAATTAAACCTAGTTAGGTTAGGTAGTGTATAGAATGAGACTGCAAAATACAATTAAAAATTCAGAAACTAACATTATAATGAGGTAGGTATTAAAATAGTTTATCGTTTAGGGATAAAAAATAGTGTTCATCTTATGAGTGAGTGTTTTGTTCAAAGGATTTTTGTACTGAAAAAGTTAAACAAATTTAATAATTAGGTATGGGTATGAAGTTGTATGTAAATATTATGCATTATTTTTTTCTGTTTAGCTCCCTGTTTTTTAATGGCGGTTTTGTTTTTAAGACGCTTTTACTAGTTTCACATGTGGGTTTGTCAGTATGTATGTAACTCTGAATAAAAGATAAAATTCACGTTCTTTAAAAATACAAAAGTGATATATTTAATACTATTGTTAATACTAAAGGCTAAACTATATTATTACATGTTGATGTTATTGAATGCTATTATTAGTACTAAAGGCTAAACTATATTACATGTTGATGTATTATAAGGTGCATGGAAACTTATAATTTGAAATGGTTTAAAGCTTTATAGTTTGATTAACTCTAAAAACGTATTTTTTAGTTTTTTAAACTTAAATTTAATTATTTATTTCAAAATAATTTTGTGTATGAAAAATTAGAAATCAACAAAATCTAAAATTTGTTTTGTCTTTTTGCATAAGGCTAATAGGGGTGTGTGGGGCAGTAGTGCCCTCTCCTTGTCAAATGCTTTCCAATCCTTAATTTTTGTTACACCTTGCCCCACTTTGCCTGGGACTGTGTTACTGTAAGCACCAAGATAACCTTAAAGCAAACTAAAAGCAACTAAAAAGCAAAAAATAATAGATAACATTTACATACATTTTTTACCAATACCTAATTATTAAATTTATTTAACTTTTTCAGTACAAAAATCCATTGAATAAAACACTCACTCATAAGATGAACAATATTTTTTATCCCTAAACGATAAACTATTTTAATACCTACCTCATTATAATGTTAGTTTCTGAATTTTTAATTGCATTTTGCAGTCTCATTCTATACACTACCTAACCTAACTAGGTTTAATTTTAAAGAAGTTTTAATTTTAAAATTAGTTTCTAATTAAATTAATGTTAAAGGATTCTGTGGGTAGTCAGTTAAGTTAGGTAACATAATTATAGAAGGCACAGACTACAAAAGGGGATTAAGAAACTGTATATAATTAGTTAGGTATTAAAATTGTTTATAGTTTAGTGATTAAAATTAGCGTTTATTTTAGGAGTGGGTGTTTTATTTAGTGGATTTTTGTACTGGATTGCAGAAATTTTGGAAAATATTTTATAACTTTCGATTATTTGAAAATGTTTCATTGTTGTAAAAAATGGTAGTTTTGCATGTTTAGAAGATACCTGAAAAATCAAGAAAAAAATTAATGTTTAAGAGTAATATAGTGCTTTTTAAAAGGCTTTACGCTATGATACCGGGTAAAAAAGAAAAAAAAAATGAGAACATTTTTTTTTTAATTTTTTTTCATCACCCCAAAAAAAGCTGAAATTTTATAATTTTTTGGTTTTTCTGGCTTGTTCCTGGATCAGAAGGTATTATTCGATTTCAATATATTTTTCAAAATTTCAGAAGGCTTCACCAAACGTAACTTTTCTGTCCAAGAGCATTAAAATAAAACATTAAAACAAAAATTTTAAAAAATCGCTAAAAACACATGAAAATTTTCATTTTTTCAAAATTTCAGGCTCGTTGCGGGAACGGAAGATATTATCCGATTTCAAAAATTTTTGTTTTGTTTTGTAACTTTTCACCAATCGCAACTTTTCCGCACTATTACGATTCGAAAATAAAAACTTTGTTTTTTTCGCTCCACCCTAGTGCATAAACAACGTCAGTCACTGGACTCACGTCGTTTCTGCGCTCAACGTTCAGAAGGGAGGACCCGTAACTTTGGAACTACTAGCCTGATTGACGTAATTTTTGCTGTCAACACGCATCTTGCCTTCCAGAGCATGTTTTCATGAAAAACGAATTTTGAATTTTTTTTGACTGATGTTTTTTGTTTTGCACTCACCGATTCAAATTTAGCAATTATCTTCTCCTGCGGCCGTTACCAAAGCAGGGATAAGTTTGTCGAGGCTACAATTGATAATGTTCCTCCTTGCAATGCATATCTTGATGCTTTATCGACGATACTTAATACACCAATAATAGGAAATCAAATAAAACTCTTCAGATAGTTTAGTGTGCTACTCACAGTAAAATGTTTGTACTTTTTTCATTCCCTGCAATGCAAAGATTTGCGCCACAGACTTTACAGCCCATATCAGAAATATTTGAAGCGCTCGGATGCGTTATTAGTACTAAAATTGAATGTATCTTCCTAAACACCGTTGTCTTTTAAAAGGACTAACTACTATATTTTGTTCTACAATTTAAGAGAGGTTTAAAAAATGGTAGGACACATTGCACACAACTTTAATCGAAAATTGACATGGAAATTGCCACTGAGCTCCCTTGAAAATATAGCTATTTATTAATTTCAGACTGCAAAATTTTATAAAGAGAAATTACATTTTAATAAAAACATTAGTTGTTGTGCACAACAAACTACAAAAACTCCAAATACAATCGAGCTTGCTTAAGGGAATAGCCATTTTGTCGCGAAAAAAATATTCTAACAAGCGGTATTCCATTGTCCGGGACCAAAATATTTCACTTCAGTGGTTTTTTACATTGGAAATGTATTATATTAAATGGGATATTCCTTTAACTGATATTCTAATAAGCGGGCTCGACTGTATAATAGGGTGTATCGATAAAAACTTTTTTTCCAAATTCAATTTACTAAGTTGATAAAAAGTTGCCCCTACCTACCCACATATTCCACAAAAAATTTCAGTCTAATCAGAAATTGTTTAGGTGTTCCGCACGAGGCCTGAAGTTTGAGAATTTCTTCAAAAATATGATTTTTTTTCTAATTTTTTTAAATATTAAGAATAAATGTTAAAAATAATTCAAGTTGAAAAATGTACACCGCAAAGTCGGAGGACAAAATTGGGTTTGAAAAAAAGTATATTAAACAACATTTAAATCTTCCACATTTATTCTAAACTGACGTAATTTTCACCAAAACTAGCATTTTACAAGACCCTGCGGCTTGGTTAGAAACTTGTTTATGAATGTGGAATCTAACTGAATTAACACTTGAAACTGGTATTCATCTATGATTTATATGAAGTAAAAAGTAAAATAATGTAAACTATAAACAAAATCTAAGCCCCTCGTCACACAGTTCCCGCGTTTTTTCTATCGGGGCCCAAGTGATGGTAAAAGAAATAGAGCTTCGCTAGCATAGCTGCTTTAGGATTGCAGAAGAACATATATTTTTGGTTGAGGAAACAGACTCTAAATATTTTGGACATGGTGCTCCAGTAAATGGCCCAGGAAAAGAAATTGTAGCTTCAGTTTCACGATTCATAGAAAAAAAAGTTTTATTGATGAAGAATATAAAAGCTATCGGTTGTGATGGCACATCAGTTAACACTGGAAAATCAAATGATGCTATTCGACTTCCAGAAAAGTCTGTAGAACCCTCACTACAAGCCGTGGTATGTTTTCTTCATTTAGTGCATTACCCCTTGGAAGGTTAACGGTGGCTCTTGATAGACCGACTACCGGACAAAATTCTTTTAGTTGATCCTATTGGAGCATTCTAACAATACTGCTAAGATCTACCAGTCATGAACTTTAAGAAATTAGAACGCGTTTTACCAGAAGTTGATGTCAAAGAATTGAGTCAAAAACACTTATGGGATGTGTTAAAAGCTGTAATGTCTGGCAAATGTTCTCAAAATTTAGCAGAAAGGAACCCTGCAAGCTTTTTCCATGCAAGATGGCTCACGATGGCAAAGTTTTGAGGCTATACATCGCAACTAGTGATCCAAGTTCATAGTTAAATAAACTAGCAGAATTTGTAATAAAGGTTTATGCTCTCTGCTTTTTCACAATCGAATCTAAGCATAAAATTATTTAGGCATCTAAGCATTTTTAAGATCATATTGCAGCAGGTATTTGGATACAAATCTCCAAAATGTTATCCATTCCACATTGTATCGAAGCAATCTTGCATGGGAAAAGCTTGCAGGGTTCCTTTCTGCTAAATTTTGAGAACATTTGCCAGACATTACAGCTTTTGACACATCCCATAAGTGTTTTTGACTCAATTCTTTGACATCAACTTCTGGTAAAACGCGTTCTATTTTCTTAAAGTTCATGACTGGTAGATCTTAGCAGTATTGTTAGAATTCTCCAATAGGGTCAACTAAAAGAATTTTGTCCAATAGTCGGTCTATCAAGAGCCACCGTTAACTTTCTAAGTGGTAATTCATTAAATGAAGAAAAAATACCATGGCAGGGTTCTAAAGACTTTTCTGGAAGTCGAATAGCATCATCATTTGATTTTCCAGTGTTAACTGATGTGCCATCACAACCGATAGCTTTTATATTCTTCATCAATAAAACTTTTTTTTCTATGAATCGTGAAACTGAAGCTACAATTTCTTTTCCTGGGCCATTTACTGGAGCACCATGTCCAAAATATTTAGAGTCTGTTTCCTCAACCAAAAATATATGTTCTTCTGCAATCCTAAAGCAGCTATGCTAGCGAAGCTCTATTTCTTTTACCATCACTTGGGCCCCGATAGAAAAAACGCGGGAACTGTGTGACGAGGGGCTTAGATTTTGTTTATAGTTTACATTATTTTACTTTTTACTTCATATAAATCATAGATGAATACCAGTTTCAAGTGTTAATTCAGTTAGATTCCACATTCATAAACAAGTTTCTAACCAAGCCGCAGGGTCTTGTAAAATGCTAGTTTTGGTGAAAATTACGTCAGTTTAGAATAAATGTGGAAGATTTAAATGTTGTTTAATATACTTTTTTTCAAACCCAATTTTGTCCTCCGACTTTGCGGTGTACATTTTTCAACTTGAATTATTTTTAACATTTATTCTTAATATTTAAAAAAATTAGAAAAAAAAATCATATTTTTGAAGAAATTCTCAAACTTCAGGCCTCGTGCGGAACACCTAAACAATTTCTGATTAGACTGAAATTTTTTGTGGAATATGTGGGTAGGTAGGGGCAACTTTTTATCAACTTAGTAAATTGAATTTCGAAAAAAAGTTTTTTTCGATACACCCTACTGTATAATAGATCCCTTTTTCTTTGTATGAATTTTAGAAGAGCATTGACTATACTTTTATAAAATGTAAGCAAATTTTGAAGCTTTATGGGAAGAGTATTTGAATATTGTTTTTTGGCTCCGTAATGGACGCGTCTTATAAAATATATCCATTACTGAGCCAAAAATTATTATTCTAATATTGCTTCCGGAAACCTTGACGATTTATGCAATATAAAGCAGTAGAATCTATGTTCTTAATAAAGTTCGTAAAATACAACAAAGTTGTAACACATTTGGTCTTTGTAGGCTATTTTATAAAAAATTAATACGCACATGTTGAAATGAAATGAAATGAAATGAAAGTAAGGAGAGCTTAACAAAGCCAAGCACTAGGACCAGAGGTCTGTTGTACTAATCTTCAAACAGACTGTAACCGATGCAAAGTTCAGCAAACACCTAATGGGAATACCATGAATCTTCCACAGTTCGAGCAAGTGACGACCCAGATGTTCAAACTAATAGGCAGAGAACACTTCACAATCACACAAAATGTGTGTACCAGTCTCCTCATGAACAAGACAACCCCTGCAAGTTGGATCACTAGTAATACCCATAATAGTAAGGTGCCGCTTTAAAGTGCAATAGTAAGAAGACCAATAGCTTTCCTAACACTATTTCTATTCAGACTTAAGAGTTCTTTTGCCCTGATACTAGGGCAACCTCTATTAATACGCATGTGTCACTGTGAAGTTTTTCTATTTTTTTTTTCATATTAGAATTTAAAAGTCAGCTTTTCCAGACATCAGGAAAAATGTACCATAGTACAGTCGTGTATTCGATATTTGGTGTAATCGCATTCCAAATGAACCATCTTCTTAAGACTGCGTAAAGCAGTGAACCCTCCGTGACATTCAGCAATCATTGCTTCAACTACCAACTCGACATAAAGCAATTCATCTTCTCCATCGATTAATCGATGCAAGGAGACTTAGTATTATGAATCGACTTTCCCTTAGATACTCAAGGAGTCTTATTTTCAGGGAGGGTTCTTTTGGAACTAGAATGCTGGAGAGTAGAGAGCATTTTTCGAACATCCGATAAAGGTGATCGATCTTAGACGTCAAACGCAAACGATATTTAGAGTGAGAAAAAAGCATTTCAGTTCACTGAGAGAATAATTCATCGTTATTCAATTGACTGTTATTAGAAAATAGATGAAATTTAAACTATGAAAAATTGCTAACTGTCAGAAAACTGTTATGAAATATTAATGTGGTCGAGTAACAATACTATTTAATGTTGTTCTACAAGATGTATTAATGTCTCGCTTTCGATTTTTGTGCCAGAAGAACTTACCTTGTTTCAAAATTTACGTTTGTAAATAAGAGGAATATTCAAACCTCAAACGAAAAATTTTACATTAGACGCTGTTAAAATTTTATTAAATCAGCAGATGTTAAGGTATCAGAAAGCAGTTAATATTACTAAATAAAGCAGAAACCTTGCGACAGCCTCAAGTTGAAAAATTATATTGCATCTGAGAGACGTTATCTTTGTTCATCAGGGCACTTGAATTTCCTAGCCATTAGCTTGTAAGTCTGTTTCACGGAAAACCGTCATTTTGTACCGAACACGACAACTTACATTCCATTAAAAATTATAATTTAAAGTGTAATGAACAAAACTTTAGAACTTAAGAAATCACAAACTTATGATGAACATCTTAAGCAAAAATTACGTTCATTAACTTTTAAAATTATTACTTTTTAATGAAATACGCGAGATTTCACACGTCTGACAAAATGGCGACTTTTTCGAGGAATGGCGCTTTGCATTTTCTATAATGTTTTAAATTATTCCTTCTCAACAAATGAGATATATTTATTTTGCTTTGAAACCTTAGCTTTTTAAATATATGAATTGTTTTATCGTTGATACTATAGTAGAGCAAAAATATTAACTACATCATATTACAGGAAACTGACTTCAGATATCTCGCACGACGTATCACATGCAACTAAACTAAATTTAAATAAAAAAATATTTTTAAAAATATATATATCAAAAGTGTGTTTTTATCAAGTGTAAAGGTTTCAATTTGAAACAACTTAGAACTTAACAATGAATAAAAATTGATTGTAATGAATTGCAATTATGAAGATTTAAAACAAATACAATTCCCCAATGTAGAACATAAAAGTAATTTCCTTAAAACGAACAGACGATTAAATGTTTTCGATGAACCTAGGTTATATACATCTTCAGGAAGAAACACTATCGTCTCCTCTGCTTTTTGATATCTTTAGATATTGAGCAATGGGCATCCAATTGTAAAGATTTGCAACACAAATGCTATCATCTGGGGGCAGGAGCATTAAAACATAGAATCTGTATGAGTTATTTTCTTTGAGTTTTGACGACAAGGAAGTCTTGTGGAGCAAACTGTGTTTTGAAATTGGGTATTTTCTGCAAATGGAAAAAAGGTGTGCCCTCTACAGAAATGGTAGACAATGCGAACACTTTGTCTTTCTCGTGAATAGAATGATTAGAATTGGACGATAACCTTCAGACAATAATCTTGTAAATATTTCTATCGTTTTTTATATTTATTTCTATATTAATTTATTTTTTTATTATTATTTTGACTAAGGCTTTGTTTGTCAAACATGCACTAATAAAGTCATCATATGTCTTCTAAATGAAGGGGGTCATAAAAAGTCACAAGTGCATAAAAACTGACACACTAGGACCAGGATTGGCAATATGTCTTTAAACTAAAGCTTTTATGGTTTACCTCCGACGCTTCATTACTCCTCGATGAGCGCATACATACATTAGTTCCAATACACCCCTTAAATTCTAAACTCATGACTTTAAGAATTCTTCACTTTTAATGATGCATTTTGGAAAAACGTGAATTCTAATAAGTTGTACATGAATTCTAATACGTATGGCTGGCACTGTACCTGATAAACAATATTTTCCTTAGCTTTTTAACACGAAAATATTTCTACTAACTCACTAAAGTTTCCAGATGGTAAAAACGTGTGGTTATTTTTCTCTCTAAGTGCACTTTTACTAACTAGCCGATTATGCCTCCAGAAAGAAAGAAAGCTTAATTTCTCAACTCTCATCATCGTATTACCTTCCCCAGAAAAATTGGCAACGAAAAGTATTGAATATTACATTTTTAGGGAATTTCTTTGCATGATTGGAAGTTTTCGTTCCGTGCTGCACATGTTTCAAAAACGTATTTGAATTGAAAAATTTTAAAAGGTGATACAAATTCCAGTTTCCGAATAAACTTTTCATGCATGAAGTACGTAACAGCTTTTTTGTCAAATACACTACATTTTCTCCAGCTCTCTCTCTCTCTTCCTTCTTTCGCTCTGAAAAAGTGGTCTCCTCTACTACGAAACAAGTGGATCCATTTCGTGTTTTATTTACATCGTTGATGAAACTTGAGTTAATGCTTCGTCAATCCTATGACGTGTTCACTTTTATCTATGCTGGTATGCCCATATCACACAATGCATAACTCCGACATAATCTCAAACACTAAACTTCGATCGAGCACATTCTAATATGTAATCATACCCAAGCCTCACGACCCCCGTCGCGTGACTCCCACTTCATCATTCCATCGATGCATAAAACAATTGATTCGCCCGACATGACAACTTCTGGTCATTGCTCCATCCGGGAGCCTCTTCCTACTAGCGCCTCCGTATCGATTAATCGATGGATAGAGTCTTGGAATGCTTAATCGTCTCTCGCGGTGAATCGAGTGGTTTTATTTTCGGGGAGGGTTTCCAGTGACACTTCTTAACTGAAGTGTTCTTCTCCGAGAATTTGGGTAAAGGGCAACATTCTTGAAGGTCATAGGATTTCTTTTGAGATTGCTCTACCTCTCCCACAACCCTCACAAGACAAAGGTAAAAGGAATATAATGAAGGTTTAAAAGACACGTCGCTCAGGAGATCAGAAGATAATAATTCCACTGAGACAAACTTCAACAGAGTATTGGCGTACATTAAGGATATTAAGCCTCAGGATGTCAGCGGTTTGTTCTCTACTGGGATTATTTCACTTCTGAAAAGTTTGGTACAAAATTTATCCTAGTATTTTTCTTTTAATTTTCGGACTGAAATAAAGTTTATTATTATTATTTTAATTTTTATCAGAAGACATCAGAAGATAATATTCCTATGAGACAAACTTCAACAGAGTATTGGCGTACATTAAGGATATTAAGCCTCAGGATATCAACAACTTATTATCTACTGGGATTGTTGCATTTTTGAAAAGTTTGGTGCAAAATTTATTCCAGTATTTTTTCCTTTAAATTTTTGAACTAAAATAAAGTTTATTATTATTATTTAAATTTTTATTAATATTATTATATTACACAGAAATCCAGTTCCAATTAATGCTAACATAGCTATATATTCGTTTCAGTGAAATAAATTTTTAGTTCCAATTTAATTTCCATTACATTGGTTGAAATCCATTGCAACGAGATTCCCGTTCCAAAAAACAATTTGTGGTCCTTTAAAGTTCGTTGTAAAGATATTTCACTATGCTATTTTTTATTAACATGGCAAAAAAACTGATCGATATTAAGCTAAATGTTTATTGTTCAGAGCAGAACACACACATAACAGGGGTTATTTATATGAAAAGAATAATTTTCTTCAAGCTATTTATAACACAAGTAACATCACGGACGTGATATTAAGGAGAATTATCACTCTAAAAAACGGAGATTTTTAATAAACCAAATCAAAAACTTTTTGATTCGTCAGATCCACTTTTCTGAGTCGATTTTTTGGAGTAAAAATATGGCTGCCAGAAAAGGGAATATGTAGAGAACTGACGCATCTCTCCAGGCCCATATTTTGACTTCTGTTAACTCTGAGAGCAACTTTTATATTCGGCCTCAGCACGTTGTGAATTCTTACATGTGAGCTCCAGGTAGATGAGAAGGTTTTCGATTTTAAATGGAGGATCAGCATGCTACATCAGTAATACTTAAACTTATGCAAGAACAAGAACTCGATTCCAATCCATTAATTCTCCTCCATTAATTTGAAAACCGTAAAGTCGGGTTACTTGGACCCTAGGGGGTTACTTGAGCCCATTACAGTAAAATGATAAAATCTAGGTTTGGTACTTATTAGTTGAAGACTTGTACGTAGTTCCTTGTTTCTCCTCTAGGTAGAAGCACTCTGCAGTCTCTAATGCTAGTACCAAACCCAGATTTTATCATTTTACTGTGGGCTCAAGTAACCTCCTTGTGGGTCCAAGTAACCCGACTTTACGGTACTATGTAAACCCATTAATGCCTGACATTTTTTTTTCAAAGATATTTTGTATACTGGTTACAGACGGTGCTTGTTAATTGGACAGGAAAAATAATAAAAAAAAAATATTATGTAAAAAATAATTGTTTTATTAAGGAAAGAAAAATCGTCCTTCAAAAGTTACGATAGACCGTACAGATAGTACCGTTACGATAGAGGGTACATACTTTTTTTACTAAAATTTTTTTCTGCCTACGATATAATATTCAAAAAGACATTTTATAAGAAGAAATAAAATCAGCAATTGACATAAACTGAGAATCTGGGAATAACTATGAAAACGTAGCTTTTTTTCTTGAGATTGTGAACGATGTCATTTTTGATATCTCCCCAAAACCAACAGTGTTGTAAAAAAATCCCCCGCCAAGAAAACCTTAAATACTCAGCCTTAAAAAGTTATGATATCGAGTTTTCCCGCCAAGTTTGTGCCAAACTACAACTAACCTGTGTATAGTTCTTTTAAATTGTTTTCAGTTTTGCCAGACGGGAAGCTTTGTCTTGTGAGGTGGTTGCTTAATGAGTAAAAACTTCCCGCCTGGCAGGACTGAAAACAATTTAAAAGAACTATACATACAGGTGAGTTGTAGTTTGGCACAAACTTGGCGGGAAAACTCGATATCATAACTTTTTAAGGCTGAGTATTTAAGGTTTTCTTGGCGGGGGATTTTTTTACAACACTGTTGGTTTTGGGGAGATATCACATGTTTTTGCATTAATATTATTTCTTTGCCTGTTTTTTTTTTCTCTTCAAAATTTACTTTGCATGTTTTTTTTCCCTTCAACATTTTTCTTGGCGGTCCGACATCTGTGGTTTTCTTGGCGGCATGCATTTGGTGCAAAAGTTCAAGGACCTTCTTCAGTCTAGGATAAATTTGAAATCAATCACAATGTACTACCCGAACCGACGCAAAACAAAGCTAGTTGCTAACAATACTACGATTAAATTAAAAGTTTAAAAAAAAAACCCAACCCTTACTGCCGATCTCATATTAAAATGAACTAAATTGAAGATCCCTTTTAAAAGCCTTATGCAATAAAATCAATTACAAATATTTTATTTGTTAACAAATAGAAACTGGCAACAGATGAAATTATAAATCATTGAGTTTTCTTTCCTCGTGGCCCAACAATGAAAACATAAATGCTCAGATGTTGAACAGAGCTCGTAGATAGAAATCGGACCAATTTTAAGCATTAATAACTCCGGGGTGCGATGACCCCGGGGGGTAAATTTTGGGAAAATGTCCTCAATGTCTCATCGAGAATATTCATACCAAAAATCAACACTAAAGACCCACGGGGAGAAAAGATACGGAAAATAAAAACGAGGGGGGAGGGGTCGGGGGGTCGAAAACCCCCCTATGCCGAGCTTTGGGACAAAATAAATGTGGGTGCAAAAGCATAGCTCAATCCGAGTTACCGTTTAGTCTGGACCCCTGTCAAACAATTTCTAAAAAGTGCGAAAAATAGCGATTTTATAACATATATCACCCCTCCCCCTGAGGGTCCTGGATGTTTTGCTTTAGTATGTGCCGTCAGGGGCCGCTGGAGATTGAGTATACCAAAAATGAACTCTAAGGATCTTTATGGGGCTGAGATACAGAGGGGTGAAAACCCAGGTTTGGTTACTCGCGTAAACAGTCCTTGTCGCTCTTTTACATTTTTATTGGCGACGGAAATTTCTTGGCGGCTTATATTTGGTTTTCTTGGCGGGGCGGGACGCTCCCGCGTCCCGTGATAAAGATCATATTAAAACTGCTACAGAACATACTTTACAATGGTTATGTGCTGCAATCTGTTAATAACGAATTGAAAGAATACCAAGGTACTGATTGAACACTATTATTTGGTTGAAATGTTCATTTTGGGGGAATTCAGACCCTTTTTTGGACCGTCCTAAAAAAAAAAAGGACGCTAGGCATTAATGGGTTAAGTAAAAGTGTCTCTTCTTCCTGTTCGTATGTTTGATATTAATATATCATGAGCATTCATCGAAAACTAATCAAACCATTTTTCCTGCCCCACAACTATTAGGAAAACGGATACTAGGCTCATTTCTTTAGTTTTAAAGTGTTGTATTTTTATGAAAAACTTTTCAAAAATATTTTAAAAATTATTCCAAAGAGTAGTGTCCATCTAAGCTTTATAAAAAAGAGGACAAGTATCTTGTTCAAAATGTGTAAGCAGTGTCTGAAAACTTGCAGTGTATTATTGCTGTGTATTAGTTTTTGAAACACATTGTTACTATTTTTCCAATACATTTTTAACCGACTTCAACAAAGGAAATGGTTATGCAATTTAACCGAAATCTCTCTTTTTATGTGCGATTTCAAAAATTATTTTCTTGTTTCAAAGGATATACCTTCTAGTTAGTCTCATAGTCTAATGATAAGGGGTTTAATAACGGTATCCCGCAGAAATCGAGAGAAAAGGCAATCGTAATCACAGTAATCGTGATTAATGAAGATTTTGAATAAAGGCTTTTCTGAAGCACATAATGAAATTCATTTCTATGGTGTTTTTATCTTCATCTAATGCTGATAACGGGCCACATACATAGTATTTCTATCATAAGTTCTATGAACAGAAATTTTATCAGCAACAAATCTTTTTCTTTTTTGTAATAACGCAGGTACAATTTCATCACTTAGACTATAAGACCTCGTATGATTTTAGATGAAATTGTGCCACGAAAATAATCTACTTATATTAAAAACTGAGTATCTTTCTATCTTTCTTTCTTTCTATCTTTCTTTCTAACTATCTTTTTATGTCACGCTTCTTTCTCCTGAACGCCAATGAACTGAAAGTCGAACCAGGTACCGATAGATAGGTAATTTTTCAAGCTTCATTAGTTTCAATCTATATAATTATACGATTTTAATTAGCGAAGATATCAATTAATAAGTAGTCAAGTTTAAAGCGATTAAGCCTAATAAATGATTAAATATGAAATCCATTCTTGCAAACCGTCGTTGCTATGAAACAGTGATAACAATGATAATGAGAATTTTGAATGAAGGCTTAACTAAATCAAACACGGAACTCATAAGCGGGCCACTTACGTAGAACTTTTATCGCTAGCTACTGGTAATATTTTGAAACATTTATTTGTTGAAGAGCCATCTACTTATATTAAAAACTGAGTATCTATGTCTGCTTTTTTCCTTTGAGCGAGCTGAACTTACTGAAACTTTCCTCACCATCTTGAAGGCGCGAAGCATCTCAATAATTCGAATGATTTTTTTATATAGGAAAAAAGTAAAGGCGTGAAGCGCCTGTAAGCGAGCCGCCTTGGCGGGGAGTAGATTCTTTAAATTTTTTTCTCACTACTTTCAGGGCACGAAGTGCCCGTGCAACGCCGGGCCACGTGCGTGGTATGTCTTGAAATCGACTGAACATTAAATTATATCAAATAATGCAACTTCAGAATGAGGTAAAAGTTAGAGAGGGGGACGTTATGCATCAACATGCCGCAGGAAGCTAATCTAGCTGCCCTGGCAGCTAGTCTACTTATATTAAAAACTGAGTATCTTTCTTTCTAACTATCTTTCTATCTTTCTTTCTATGTCACGCTTATTTCTCCTGAACGCCAATGAACTGAAAGTCAAACCAGGTACCGATAGATAGGTAATTTTTCAGGCTTCATTAGTTTCAATTTATATAATTATACGGTTTTAATTAGCGAAGATATCAATTAATAAGTAGTCAGATTTAAAGCGATTAAGCCTAATAAATGATTAAATATGAAATCCATTGTTGCATTGCAAAAAGTGGTTGCTATGAAACAGTAATAACAATGATAATGAGAATTTTGAAGGAAGGCTTAACTAAATCAAACACGAAACTCATAAACGGGCCACTTACGTAGTATTTTTATCGCTAGCTACTTGTAATATTTTGAAACATTCATTTGTTGAAAAGCCATCTACTTATATTAAAAACTGAGTATCTATGTCTGCTTCTTTCCCTTGAGCGAGCAGAACTTGCTGTAACTTTCCTCACCATTTTGAAGGCGCGAAGCATCTCATTAATTCGATTGATTTTTTTTTTTTTTTTTTGATGCAGGAAAAAAGTGAAGTTCCTGTTAGCGAGCCGCCTTGGCGGGGAGTAGTTTCTTGAAATTTTCCTCCCTACTTTCAAGGCACGAACTGCCCGTGCAACGCCGGGTCACGTGCGTGGTATGTTTTGAAATCTAATGAACATTAAATTATACCAAATAATATAACATCAGAATGAGGTAAAAGTTAGAGAGGAGGCACGTTGTGCATCAACATGCCACATGAAGCTAATCTAGCTGCCCTGGCAGCTAGTTTTATATAAAATTTGATGATACTCTGACGAAAATGGATCTCTATATAAAATTATTCCATTACATTAATTCTGCAAGATAATATGTTCTAAAATCATTCTTCATCTCGAAAATATATATTGTTTTAATGATTACCCTTAAATCTGTTCCTTCTTGGAAATAACTAATATTAACGATTCTTCCAAAATGTTAACAAAAGAATTCCATTTTCAGCTTCTCTAAAAACATGACGCGTCAACAATCCATTATCTCACGACAAAGGATCGAAATTACAAAATCACCCCAGCCTTCCCAATATCGATTATCTGTCGCCAATGACTGGAACTTCAATTCAGATTTGTTTTTTTGTGAAAAAAAAACCCCAGCTATTTGATTATTTTTCATACATACTCCGTGTTACTTTTCCTTTCTATCTGATGGCGTTGAAGATTTATGTTTATTGTAAAAGATTTCTTTAATAAGGACACGTCTCGTGATTGGATGGGTTTTATCGGCTAAATATGTTGGCCAATCAAAACGCGAAACAGATTTCTAATGATTTTCTTTTTTTAAGCTATTGATCGAGATTCATCCAATATTCATTATACTTTGTGTGGTGTTTTAAAATAATGAATTAAGGAGCAACGATTTGTTAATTCCGCAGGAACTACGAAATAGCTCTATTGATCCATTCAAATTGATTTTTTATGATTTTGTTCTTTCGGTTTGCACCATAAAAACAGAAAAGGTATAAAAATGATAAATTCAATAACAAGAAAAAAAATGTGCGAAGCATTTATTCATTTTGATTTCAAACAATTCCATTTGTGAGTTACTTTCCTCGATGTATTTTAATTTGTCACCCATTTCATAGTATCTTGTTTATTGCATGGATGAATGTCTGACTCTACTCATGTCATGTTTTATGCATGAATGTAAATTCAAATTTCTTTATTAGTAGTCATGTACACGTACTAAAAGTAAATAATTCTTCGTAATACAACTAGTAATTGCAAAAAATGTTTTATAATGTTTTTCTCATTTGTTCATCTGTTCTACTAATTCCTACTTCCCTAGCAACTGCTCTTAGTTTCTGTGTTTTCCCCTGAAATAATTTTTGCATTAGAAGAAAGACCAAAACTGATATAGGTATAGTAAACTGACATACCAGTGTTATTTTTTTTTCTTTATTTATTTATTTATTTTTTTTTTTTGTGATAAGTGACTCTAGTGGAGTCACTTAAGCAGAAAAAACTGCTATCTTGGTTTATAAAACATATGTCGGATTAGATGTCTTTCCTTTATTATGTTTTATTAATTTGCTCATTTTTCCATTTATCTATCTTACTACTATTATAAATGCGAAAGTTTGGATGTTTGGATGTTTGGATGGATGGATGGATGGATGTTTGTTCCTCTTTCACGCAAAAACTACTGAATGGATTTTAATGAAACTTTTACCATAATGTAGCTTATACATCAGAATAACACATAGGCTATAGTGTATAACGATATTCGAAAAAGTTCGATTGGTAGCGCTTTTTTCATTCCAATTTAAGGTACATTTTTCGCATAAATCCGTGAAGGCTTTCAACAAACTAATTCAATATTTAGTGCATCATCTCGATAGCTACCTGTCGATAGCTAGAATTGTGTGTATCATTTCCGCTTTTCGCATTAAGTTTTCAAGGCTATTCTCAAGTCAAATCAAAAAGAAAGTTTTTTTCAGCTTCATGGCTTTTCCATAGAGGTATAACTTTGATATACCCCCCCAAAAATTACGCGCCAAATCTGGCACTCCTTTTCGGACTTTTTAGGGTTGCTGTTTCTTATTTTGGTGTTGCCAATTTAGGTTTTTTCCAGCTTTTAGGTTTTTACTGTTGCCAAATTTAGTATTTTCTTGAGTTTTGTACTATTTTTTGAGTTTTTTTTAAAGTTTTGTAGCAACAAGTTTTTTGTGGCAACAACAAAAACAGGTATTTTTCTTGGCGACAGTAAAAAGTCGCCAAATTTCCGATTTGGGGCATATATCAAAGTAGTTCCTATATAGACACTGGAGACGCTCGCGCGCCCGCTCGCTAACGAGCTTTTACCATGATTTATATTCAAAACATTTTGTGGTGTAAGCAATGTGTTTTTTTATTGTGCTTTGAAACGTGCAAATATTACACTGAAGTGACAAAAGTCATGGGATACCTCTTAATATCGTGTCGGCCCTCCTTTTGCCCGGCGAAGTGCAACAACTCGACGTGGCATGGACTCAACAAGTCGTTGGAAGTCTTCTGCAGGAATATTGAGCCATGCTGTCTCGATAGACGTCCATAATTGTGAAAGCGTTGATGGGGCAGGATTTTGGGCACGAACAGACCTCTCGATGGTGTCCCATAAATGCTCAATGGGATTCATGTCGGGCGATCTAGGTGGCCAAATCATTCGTTGGAATTGTCCAGAATTTTCTTCAAACCAATTGCGAACAGTTGTGGCCCGGTGACATAGCGCATTGTCATCCATAAAAATCCCATCGTTGTTTGGGTACATGAAGTCCATGAATGGCTGAAAGTGATCTCCAAGTAGCTGCACATAAGCATTTCCAGTCAATGTTCGGTCCAGTCGCACTAGAGGACCAAGTCCATGCCATGAAAAAACAGCCCACACCATTACGGAGCCACCACCAGCTTGAACAGTGCCTTGCTGACAGTTTGGGTCCATGGCTTCGTGGGGTCTGCGCCACACTCGAACCCTACCATCGGCTCTTACCAGCTGAAATCGTGACTCATCGGACCAGGCCACGGTTTTCCATTCATCTAGGGACCAACCGATATGCTCACGTGCCCACGAGAGTCGCTGCAAGCGATGTCGTTCTGTCAGTAAAGGCACTCGAGTCGGTCTTCTGCTGGAATAGCCCAAGAAATCCAAATTTCTCCGCACAGTTCTAGCAGACACGTCCATTGTACGTCCCACATTGATTTCTACGGTGATTTGACGCAGTGTTGCTTATCTGTTAGAATTTACGACTCTTTGCAGACGTCGCCGGTCTCGATCTTTAAGTGCAGGCGGTCGACCACTGCGCTGTCCATGGTGGGATGTTATGCCTGAAATTTCATACTCTCGGCACACTCTTGACACAGTGGATCTGGGAATGTTGAATTCTCTAACGATTTCCGAAATGGCATGACCCATGCGTCTAGCTCCAACTAACATTCCGCGTTCAAAGTCTGTTAATTCACGTCGTGCGGTCATCATCACGTTAAAACCTCTTCACATGAATAACTTGAACAGAAATGAAAGCTCTGTAAAAGCACTGCGCATTTATACCTGTTCTATGCGATGCTACTGCCATCTGAAAATTTGCATATTGCTATCCCATGACTTTTGTCACTTCAGTGTATTTTGTAGTATAAATTGTATTCTACAGTATTTTCTGTAGTAAGAATTGTTCACTGCATCAATTATTTTCGCGAGTTTTGTAAATATGTTTTAGAATATCGGTAACGTAATCGCTAGATGAGATTGGCAACTAATAAATGAATTAGGTTCATTATTTCCAATTTGATGGAGCTTTAAATACAACCTTTCGGCATTTCTCAAATTTGTTTTCGTTGATTTGGCACTTTCTGGGGATATTTGCAATTGGCCAGTTACTTAGTATCCAATTGAACAGGAATTTTGCCAAATTTGTTGCAAGATTGTAATAACCGGTAAATCCAAGCAAATTGGAAGGTACAGGGGTCTCTGGGGTGCTAAATGCTAAATGCAAGATTTTAGCAACTGAGATGCACGGAGATTTTTTTCAACTAACGCCAGTTTTTGTGCCAAAGACTACGCAATAATACTGTACTTCTTACACAACGTAACCAAAATAAAATGATTATTGTCTGATATTTATCGACTGTGGAAAAATCTTAATCATCGAAATAATACTCCCACGTTCGAAACGTTCAGTTTTTTTTCTTTTGTTGGCATATTCCGTATGTATCCAATAAAAACCTTTTTAAAATTATGTCAAAACGTAAGGTAATCCGCATATTAAATTAATCAAACCCTTAAACAAGACTACATTACCATTAACTTGCGTTTTTGCACAAATAATTGTCAAATGTTCCCTATTAATTTCGAAATCATTGAGTTCAAAAAACTGTTAGCGTCATTTTATGGTCAGCAATAATATCTCAGCATTTGATGACTATTTCTCTGAGACAAAAATTAGTGACATAATGATACTTAATATATTTTCATAAAGTAGGGAGGGGAGTAAAATTATCCTAGGTATCCCAAAAAAGTTATCCAAAATTTGGTGTGTTTTGAGTTCAGGAAAAAAAACCCAAAGGTGAGTATGAATTGTTTCTATAAATCATTATTGGCCCAGGCAACGCCGGGTATTTTTGCTAGTTTCTTATATAAATTAATTCGTGTTATTTATATTAGCTTCAAAGCGACTATATCTGAAACGCACTTTAAAAAGAATTCAACTACAACTTAAAGTCATTGTATTTAGTCAATTGGTTTTTTGTTTAAGTACTTACCTTTTTTAACATCAGAGTTATGTTTACTTTTGTCTGGTCAATTACAAAAATTATTTATGTAATTATTACAGTGAATTCTTTGAATACTTCAATAACGTTGTGTTATGGTTAAAACTGTAGATATTAAAACTTAGGCATTTGATTATTCCGTTGTTCTGACCCAAGTATTAGTTTAACTAAGTACTTAACGGCATATCATATCTCCCATCTTCTCAACTCATATTAGACTGAGAATTTCAGTTGTAAATCCCTAGAATGTTACGTCAACCGGGAAAAGTAAATTGCTTTTATTTTTCTCTTGCAGATCTCGAGCAAGACACTCGTTTATTGCATTAGCGCTTCTAATTTCTGATGATTTACTGTGAAAGGAATGCCTTAGTCCCCTAAGAGCCACAATTTCTATAATCATCAATAACCGTCATAAGGAAACCTATTTATTTCTGTGGAATATCTTCTCGAATAAGAAGATTTACGAAACTTATTCAGTCTTGAATGGGAGATAAGCTTCTTAATTTATTACAAAAACAAAAAATAATAATTGTATTTATTAAGTTCATTGTTAATAAAGCTAAAGAAGGTATAGATTTGTGGATTTTGGGTTGTTAAAACTTTTCAAGGAAAACAAGTTTTCAAGGCTTTTTCAGATCCAATCACTGTACAAAGCAAATGACTTGTTTTTGTCGAAGGTCAACTTACCAGACGAGCACTGTATGTGGATCGGAAATAAATTCATAAGTTTTAATACCAGAATGCCAATGAAAATGATTGAAAAGAATACTGGGACATAAGCAATGTAATGTGAACCGGGAATTTCTTCTCCCCGAAAAATTGTACTGGATGAGCGTTCCAACTCCAACTCTCCTCTGATGTGCACGAAGCATTAGGACGGTCTGTTCCGTTCAGGTTGAGAGTCAAGTTTGCTTTAAAATTAAGCATTTAGTACAATTAATAGTTGTATCACGTAATTTAATGCCTGAGGCATAATTATTGTTCGTAATCTCATTTTAAAACTATTCATCCATCCGCGCGCGGGTGTAGCTTTCTCTACATTATTCATATGGCATATTTTGATGATTTGGTGACCTCTCTGTAATAAAAGCAATGGCGCACCTACGGGGGTAGCTAACGGGCGTCATCGCCTCCCAGAAGCATCAAGATGAACTACCTTGATTGAACCAAACTCCCTAAAATACGTTTTGGAATTTTAAAATTGGATTTTTTTAATTTCACCAAAAACGACTGCACTTTTTTCTTTAGGACTTCAAATTCGAAAACTTTCCGAAGGAGGGCCACTTAGTCCCTCCCAGGAAACAATCATTTGGCGCTACTGAATAATAGTGCAAAATGGTTTAAAAATAGTGGTGTAAACATAGTTCTCCCTGCTACATTTCCTGCTATTAATAAAATTATTCCTGTTATTAAACAACCTACAACCTTTTAGAAAAAAAATTGCTCAAAAGCCAGCTTTTAATCAAAATATGTGATGACTCGAGGAATTTTTCTCAACCCACGCATCACCACATCTGCCACTGAAAAACATAAATGCTAAATTTAATTCAGAAACATGTAGCAAAGAAAAAAATCATTAAACATTCGTTCTTTTTGCTAAAGGAACCAAAAAATGTTTTATGTTTAAACAACGATTTTGCTTCGATTGCCCTTCTTATCATATTTCATACCGTAACTTGTCATTTACATCGTTAAAAAACCGTCAAAATCTGTCCCCAGAAGAAATGTCAACAATTTATTCCCCTTTCGTCGAAACACATAACTCATCAACAATCCATTATCTCGTCCCGGCAAAAGATCTAAATTACAAAATGGCTCCCGAACACACAAAAAAAATTCCCTAATATCGACAATATGTCGCATTTGGCGCTGTCATGAATTTTGATTCGCTTAACAGTTGGCAAATTGTGTGTTATTTATGAGGGATTTTGTTTCTTTGTTGTGACGTTTAGCTGCCTGTGATTTTAAAATTTTCTTTCTTGTTTTCTTTAAAACTTGAATTATTATTTTGTACGAGTATTATTTTGAAATATTGAATTTCAGTAATGCATGACTATGTAGGAAAAAAAATCTTCCTTTTTTTTGCGTGACATTATAGTGAGTTATTTTGTCAAATTAATGCATGAAAAAGTTTGTTTTTTTTTCACTGCCCGATGATTGGTTTTTATGCATTGTACTTTCGTGAATATTTTTACATCGTACTTATAATACTTTTTGAATAACATATTTAAGGTAATATGTGAAGACGATAAATTTCCAAAATTAAATTAAAAAAAAAAAGGATGTGTTTTCGTTCTTTCTTTTTCTATATTATTTTATAAAAAGATAAAAATTTACTTACCAGTGTGATTTCCGACTGCTATAAATATGGGGGAGAAATTTTAATTTGGCCGATTGAGGTAAGCATATGCAGTTAAAAAAACCAAGCCCATGTTTATTTGGATATTCAAGGTTCATGTCGTATCATTGAAGGAATGACTTGAGTGTGCAAATAATCTATTCTTGAAGGAATAATGATAAAAAAAGAAAGTGTTAAAAGCGAAAGAATTTCTTTTTCAAATTAGTAGTGTACTTACAATGACTGACTAAAATGGTTCTCAAATTGGTTTATCGGATGTCATTAGGCTCAGGTGACTGGTCGAAAACGACAGGCGAAGAAGTTCCGACCTGTACGAGAATTTCCTAGATTGTATTCTTTTCCATGTGCCAAGAAAGGACTATTACTTAATGAATCTCTCAACTGCGAATACTTTTATTAGTTTGTTTCTTAAAAAACTTTTAAAAAGTTTTTAAGTAAAATTTTTCCTGTCTGACTCCAAATTTAATTTATCGACCTCTCATCCAAAAGTAAAAAATCGAAAAATATCTCAGAATTGTACCTAAACCTAAATTTAAAAAAGAGTTTATAAGTAAGAGAATACTAATTCTCAGGCAAATGGGAATGATTTTCTATGAGAGGAATTTAAGATTAATCTCTACAGACTCTGAGTAAATCATTGAAATAATGCCAAAGGCTTTCGTTAAGTATTATCTCCTTTAATACATTTAATGATGTGCGAAAGTAAAACCAGAGATTAAAACTCTTTCACAACTACTGAATACATTTCAGTTCTACTTGAAAAGATGTCCATGAAAAGGAATATAATTCGCTTACATACTGTTAGGTTTCTATCGTGTATTCAATTTCAACAGAACAGACAGTTTAAATACTATCATTTGATTAGCATTTGTTTGCAGAAATATGCAAATACTGATCTTACTCGTTTTTGAAGCTTGGGCTTAACTTGAGGAAAGTACTAACAAATATGCTGTGAATAGACTTGAAAAAGAAGAAAAGTCTCGAGAGACAAAGGGAAATTTGCTAAATGAAGCCCCCAATAATGAGCTACTGAGTAGCCCCTTAGCTGTAGAAAACTGCAGACCAAGTAGAAAATTTTGATACATGGTTAAAACTTGGTTGTTCTGAAAATTAAAATAAAGAGCGATATGTAATATGACTAGCTATAAATAGGCTTCAACCAAATAATATAGGCTCAAATATAATAGGCTTCAGCCATCGAAAGAGCTATGTGCTGTCTAATTTTCTTAGGTAAAACTTTCCGCGTATTTATGCATGCGTCAGGTCTTCTCTGATCTTGAAAAAATAGGGGTGATAGATAAGCTAGCAGTAAACGGGAAGAATAATAAGAAGCATTTTATGCCGTATCAAACAACATAGAATGATGCTAATTTCAAATACATAGTTTAGTTGAATATGTCAAAAGGATAGCAAACGTAAGTTTTAAATTAAAAACTTCGGAAAGTTCCCCACCCACAACCCATCACCCCTTTTTAAGTGAAATGGTTCGCGAGTGCTATGCGCGGCTTTGGGTAGTTTACATCCTCAGGATACCCAAGCCTATGACAAAGGTAAATATGCTTAAAAAAGGTAGCGATTGCAAACAAGATAGTGATTGATAACTAGATACTTCTTTTGGACGATATGAGTGACTTGGCTTCATATTAAATATTTGCTTTTCAATTTAAATGTATTTTCTCAAAATTAGTTTTAATTTTTCATAAGTTCAAGATTATTTTCGATGCTTGACAAATCATACGCTAACCGGTATACAAATGAAACCTTTATTTGTAGAAACTAGCCGTTCTTATTCTTCCATTCAAAATTCCTTGTTTTTGTTAGACCTATAACAGGTGAAACTGAAAAAAAAAAAAAAAAACATTTTAACCTTTGTTCCGATTGACCCCTATCAGTGGCGTGAATCAGAATGCCTGAGCTCACCATGACTAAGATGCTACTACATATTCATCACTTGGTTAATATCTAAATGCACACACGCACAATAATTTTGAGCACTTGAAAAACAGGTTAAAGATTGACTCACAATTTTATCATTTAAAGTTTGTAGTCCATCTTGAAATTAGTTCCAAAAAAGTCTATCACACAATAGTATTTAAGGCATCGGCACAAATGTAATCATTCACAAGATGTAATCATCACAATCCTTCACTGGAAAATGGCGCCAAGCCCCAGATCTTCAAGATTTCGCATCTGAAGCAATCGCCGTTCAAGGTGAAACCAACCACTGTTACTCCTCGATTTATGAAACGGGAATTCCCACCATATCCTCACGTGTGTTTATTTTTCGTTGGACTTTTACTCTTTCCATCGATACTGCTGGATAAGTACGCTTTTCCTAGCGTTTTTCTAGACGACCCTGCACACTATATCTTTTTTCACACGCGCAGAGTGAACGCCGCATTGCCTAGCTGCATTTTTTCCTAGTGCCTTGAGTTACACCACATTCGACGCTGTTGCGCCGCTTAACAATTCACCCACACATGTTCAGTCTCTATCTCAGGACTGAAGCAAGGAAGAAGTGAAGTAGGATGACGAGAAGAAGAGTGAAGTGAAGACAACTATTGTTTACAAATCAGAACTAGAATGTTGAAGTTCAACACATTGGACAAAATAGCAACGAGCGTTCGCCGTGGAGGCTTACTTTTCAAATCCGCGAACTCGTTTCAAAATTCACCCCGGGGGTCCGTTCCTCACCAGGAATCGATTGTTTTGTGGGTAAAAACATTCAGGGAAAGTGGGAGTGTTGCGAAGAAAAAAAAAAATCCCAGGACGTCAACGGAGTTCCAGAAGACGTTCAGAAGGTGAGAAAGTCGTTTTTGCGCTCTCCCAGGCGTTCGGTGTTCCCAGGCGTAAACACGCGGCCGCTCTGGGGATTTCTGATAACACACTGAGACGAATTCTTCACAACGAACTTCAGTTTCATGCCTACAAACTGTGGTTCAACTTCCACAGCCTTCCACACCTTTTCTCTTGAGGTGACGTAGCGTGACCGGCGGGACCCCAATTTGACATCCTGCGACTTTTTTTATGGGGGTATCTCAAATCGACCGTTTACAACTACAAGCTTCGGACCCTGAAACACCTGAAGTACAGCATCTGTCTTGCTATCGCCAACATCCCAATCGATATGCTCAAAAGAGTGAAGCAAAACTTCAAATCTTGGGTCGATCAGTGCATCAATAATGGGGGCTGCCAATATCTTATAAAAAGAAATAAATTAATACTTGAAGTACTTTTTCTTTTATTGACTTTGCAAATCAGCAAGTTTCTCTGCCGTACCCCCTGTATAAAAAAAATACTGTTTAATATGTTTTTTCTTATATACTGTACTTGCAAATTCAAATGATCTTTCATCACAAAGTGCGAATTTTGTCTTTAGATTGAAATTTAACTCAACCTTCAAAATTCATTACATTACACGAACCTTTCAAGGCATTTTGATAATTCGTGATGATATTAGAAGCTTGGACAGAAAATAATGATAGCTTAAATTGTGTTGAAAATAAATACTTAGGCATTTGGGAATGTTAAATGATTATTTCAAAATGCTAGACGCTGGAAAGAAATACATCTAGATAGAGGATAAACTTCATTTACACTATTTTCACTCGCTTAAAGCAGCTTCACTACATTTTAAATTATCTTGAAAGTGCAAAGTTTTTGTCTAACATTTTATGTGTAACTATGCATGAAACTATTTCGCAATGACTCTCTTCCCTGTACCCGTAATGTTAATAAAATCATCAAAGTAAAAACAGAACTCAATTGTGTTTAACCCTAATGTCTTGCAGAGCTTTGTGCTGAAAATAATACATTAGGCCTCTTGCATAATGGCATTGTCTAACTGTACCCGTAACGCAGTCATTTTATCCATTAATAAGATTAGAGGATAGGGGACCATTAGCGTAGCTACCCATTAGGGAAGGGTTCTAAGATTTATTAATGTCAGCCTCGACAATTTCTTAATTTTTGTCACTTTAACAGCTTAAATTGTGTTTCATACTCAACCCCATCAACAGTGCATATTTAAGCTCACAAAAGGACTAAACTGCATTTAAAATCGATCCTGAAACTGGCAGCCATTGAAAATTATATGTCACTACCATGAGCAGAGCTGTGTATTCCCTACTAATTTGCGCATACATCCTATTTGCCGTGAATTGCATCATGAAAGATGATATTCAAAAAGGTATCGCTGTATTCTATAATATTTCAATTTTTCAGGATGGAATGCTGGTATTTAGATAAGGTTTTTTCGAGAGATAAGCAGCAGAATTTTTTTCTTCAGTCTGTGATGCAGATCAAAAAACGTGAAAATAATTTGCAAGACAAACTAACATTAGATTAATCGTAGGCTCTAAATCATCAACAAAAATGTTTTAAAAAATAAGATGGTAAACTTAAAAATTAAAAATACATACCACCTGGGGGCTACCAACCCAGAAAAAAATAGGTACAATAACCTCCAGTTATGTGACGAAGGTTAGCGGTTTTGAGGACTAATATTTCGAAAATTTCATCCCAAAACCTCTTATTAAGGCTTAAATATCGCACTTATGACCCTATTTTTGATAATGCCCCACCCCAAAACCAGAAGCTAGATCTGATCTTGCTTAAAAAAATTAGCTGCCGAATCTCTCAGAAATCTTCGACATGTGTCGCTGCGTTGCGCTTTTCTATTATTTTGATCTAGAGTATTGTCCGTCCTTGAAAACCGCGCCTATCACTCCGGAACTATTCCACTTAAAAAAGAAGTGATGGGTCGTGAGTGGGAACTTTCCAAAGTTTTCAATTTAAAACTTGCAATTGCTCTATCCTTTTGCCCCATTCAACTGAGCTATGTATTTGAAATTAGCATCGTTCTATGTTGTTTAATACGGCTCAAAATGCTTCTTATTATTCTTTTCCTTATTGTTATCTTACCTATCACCCCTATTTTAGTAAGATCAAAGAAGACTTGACGCATGCGCAAATAAGCGAAAGGATTTACATAAGAAAATCAGACAGTAGGTACGACTATCTGAGAGTAAACAAGCAATGGACTTGGACAGTGAAACCTGCATAAATTGACCACTTGTGGTGCAGTACTTTAGTGGCCAACTTATACAGGCGATCCTCTTTTAGAGATTGATAAATATAACATAAGGCTAATTTTTGTACCTGAAAGAAAGGGTCAACTTCGTTTCATTTCGTTTGGGGTAAATGCCCAGGTTTTTTGATGAGGACTACAATCTAGTGTCTTGCCTCTATTACACATGATTTTTTTATTACATATATCTTGTACAGACAATGTATGAAAGAGTTACATCACACAAAGGAAGGAAAGTACATCCGGAGCGAGGGTGGGAGTCGAACCCACCGTCTCAGAGTTATCGTCTACACGCCTTAAACCGCTCGGCCACTGAGACCCCAAAGGGTCAACTTAGACAAGAGATTAACTTACAACAGTAGTCAACTTTACAGTTTTATTGCGTGTATATATTTGTATGCAAGCATATTTTTTTTTATTTATTATTTATTAACAACACATATTTCGAGCTCGTGTACTTGGTCACACAGGACCCGTTTATGAACTCACGTCCAATACGACAGATAGCACAAGACAGAAACATAGTACAGGACAGAGTTTACGCTCACGAAGAAGGAAGTTACAACCAGAGCGAGGGCGGGAATCGAACCCGCCGTCATGGGCTTGCTAAAGTGACGCGCAGACAAACGGCGCTGCCAAGACCCAGTAAGCATATTAATGTGTAAACAAGTATATCCAGTAGGTTATCGATTCTTCCTCGGGAATCCTATCATGTAAAATAATTTGATCAAAATCAATGAGGTCTTAGAAAAGATTTTATTTCGTTGTTGAATTTTGGAAGTGACCGAAGGTAACTCGAATATTTCTCTCGTGTCATAAACAGGAAATGAAATATAAACACCTTGGGTGGAGTGATTAATCCATCAACCAAATTCCGAAGTAAAGTTTAGTTTAACCAAAGTGGCAACAATTATTCGCAAATATTTGTAACGATTTCCTTCGATTGCATTTCGACTCCCGCCTAGCTCATGGGTATCCCGACTTCCTCTCTGTGTGTTGCAAAACTTTATTGCTATGGTATATAATATATATCAATAAACTTTGAAATCTTGTTGTATTCTTACTGACGGGGTATAAGCCACCCTGCGTGAGTTCGGCAATAAACCTCTAACAAATCATCAAACAAAATAAAATCGATTGCATTTCTTATAGGCACGAGTGTTTAATGTCAAAATTGAGCCAATCAAAATTGAAAACAACATTCGACTAGATAGCAGCATTAACGCTGTTTTTTGAATAGTGTTCAGACTTATAGGAGAGTACGTTAACTAACGACATCCAGTAAACTGAGAATAACTGACATCCGAATAAAGTCCCTTGGCGGCTGCTGAAAATGTGCAGACAATCGGCAAAAGGTAAGTACTTTTTTTTCAAATATTTTTCCTGTAAATTTGTGTCAAACGTTCATCATTGTTAGTTGAAACATCTATGTGCTAACTACTGAAAAAAGTGCTGATGATCGTTAACTATGCATCCTTAAACAATTTCGAATTTGCTTGCCCAGGTAGCCATGGCTTGCCAAAGTTAATTTGATTGAAAGCCTCTGCAAAATAAATAAATAAATGAATAAATGAAATACCGTAGGCAACTCTGTAATAAAGGAATTGTTTTTTATAATTAAATAAAGTCCAGCCATTTCAACTTCAAAATGAATAATAGAAATAGAATAAAATCCGAAAGAAAAAAAGAAAGATAGGCATTTATGTGAGTTAAAATTTAAAAGTGTACTTCGTATCGAAGAAATTCGAAAGAAAAGCCATCTATCTGCATCACAGTTGAACACCGAGAACTCTGCACTCGATAACCGACCGAATCCAAAAAAAAACGATCACATTTTGGCAGGCAAAAACAATATTCAAAAAACCTGTTACATGAACATTACCAATAGGACAGCATTTTCCAAACTCGGCCACTGGTCGCAGCACATCAGGCCGATATTTGGAGGCTCTAATGATTTTGTATAAGTTAGGATCAGTTTGCTTCTATATGTCTCCAATGTTCCTATATGAACATTCAAGGTAGACGCCCCTAATAAAAGTTTGGACTTATTACACTTAAAATTTAATGTTACATAAAATCAGGTTCTCTTCTTTAGAAGCTTCCGCCGTGAACAAAATCCTGACATAAAAAAACACTTCTTTGTTTCATCAGTTATTTTACTTCATCAAGTATTACTATTTTTTATTGACACCTGATGTTTATAATCTATCATAAGGAAATATTTTTAACTGAAATACATTTTCTCTGGGAAGTAGGTGGTATGGAAAAAATTCTCACAAAAACGCAACACGAAAGTGAGTTTTTAGGTGTGAGTCTTACACACACACACACACACACACACATTTTGACGTAAGTTCAGGAATGTCAAAGAGGATGACAGACTTCATTTTTGTGAGAAAATTTCTTTTTTTTTTTCGTTCCCCCCGTAGAAGCTGTATTTAAAAATATTTTGCAGCTCTATCCAATGTTTCGTGATAAAAAGATACTATGTCAATACTACCCAAGAATTCACTTCAAACATTAAGCATTTTGGTATAGGCCTTATTTAGATATTTTGGCTCTATTGGCATGCCAATTTGCGCAAAAGTTTTTTTAATTTTGTTCCATATTACTTTCATATGTCATCTGGTAAAAATGATAAGCAGTAGTATGATTATACATGGTGAATAAGTTTAAACTGTTTTAGAATAGTTTCATAATAAAAACGACAAACTAAGCACTAAATGTAAACAAACCAGCGATTTGAATTGAAATTAAAATTTCACAGCCTTTAACGCAATTAAGGTTAAATTTCTGAAGATGAAAGAAGACCTCGATTGAGATGTATTGTTCATGGGGAAGTCAAAGGATTCTTCTGAGAAACGTCAAGACGTCACCGGAAGAATGATTGGAACGCGTTCGCATTGGTACGCGATAGAACCTCAGATGGTTTGCAAACTTTTTGAAGTAAGAATTATTTTTACGTTACTCAAATTCGCAAAGCTTATAAGCCACAAACATACGCATTATGAGTCAAAAAATTTAATTACTTAAAGTCACTATAACTAACCAAGCTCTAGCCAAACTTCTGCAGCATTGAAAAATAACTTGGTATTATTTGCCTTGCTAATGTTGTTTAAATGAAAAAGTAACTTGAGAAATTTCACTTCACAAATGGCGGTTCAAAAAAAAAAAAAAATCCAATAATGCACAAAAACTAATAATAATAATAGTAATAATAATAATTTTCTTCCTATCATTTATGCTTTATAACCTTTATTTATCCGTTGCTAATCATTTGGACGTACAATGCATCAAAAATAATGAATCTTTTTAGCGTTTCATGCAAACATCTTAATAGCTTTGTAAATTTTGTGAAATATTCCGTAGGTTTAGGATTCGGGTCAAATATTTTTACTGAGGATGCCAGACATGAATTTCATTGAGCTTCTAGCGTCATGTGCTTATCTGGTGATTATCCACTACTGATCAGTAATCAAAAGAATTCGAGAAACGCTGACTTTCTGATGCCCGGTTCTGAAAATAGAAACAGATCATATTACGTCCTGATTAAAGAAGTGATCAAGGTTTTTAGCTGAAAATGTTCTATTTTATTTTCTCAGTGCCATCTAGTAACATTTGAATTTAAATTGCATACTTTCGAAATCATTTTGATAGATATAATTTTTCGCATTCATAAGTTTATTCTTATTTTACTCCTAAAATGCAATGCAAATCACAACGGCAAAAAATCGAACTAAGCAATTTCAATAAATCATAAGACAGCAAGTTAAATGTATGTAAGAAAATCAGACATTCATACTATAATTACTAGAAGTTCAAATGAAACACTACGTACATTCTAGTTCTCGATATTGTTTTTACTTAAGTTTTGCTAAGGTAACTATTTTACAAAGTAGTTTTTTAATAAAATGAATCTAAAAAACTGGTTACCATTTAATCCGGAATAAAGTGTTCTACTCAAAATTATGTATACTAGCTGCTTGGCCCAGCGTTGCACGTGTTACCTCTGAATAAAAAAATAACAAAACTTGAATATTTTATAAGTCTGTGCGTCTTACTAATTTTATTCCATAGGTTCTTTTATTTTTGTGTATCCCCGAGCAATTTTCATATACATATCATAACATAATGTAATTAAAATAGTGATTGTTGTCTTATTAATGCGGGTAAAACCGCAAGGCACAGCTATGCCATAATAAAGGTTTTTGAAGTAACAACTCATATCCATTATAATGCAATTGCTCATTTTTTGTTTAAGTTTTGTTTCCTTATGCTTCATGATTCAGTTAAGCTTTCATTCAAAATTCTCATTATCATTATTATTACAATATCATATCAACCACGTTTTATAGCAATGGATTTCATATTTAATCATTTATGGCAAATCGCTTTAAAATTAAACAAAATGTTTAAGATTTTTCTCAGTTTCTCAAGAATCTCCTTATCAAACCTTACGTAAATTAAAACTAATGATGCCTGAAAAATGACGAATCTATCGGTGCCTTGTTCGACTTTCAGTTCATTGGCGTTCAGGAGAAAGAGGCAGGACATAGACAGAAAGATACTCAGTTTTTACTATAAGTATATTTTCAGAACACTTCAAGATGAAAGAAAGGAATCAAATCAAGATGACACATTTTCTTGATTTATCGATCAAAACTTCGCTTGAAGCCAATCAAAAACCTTCCTTCACGCACTGGACATTCTGTCCACCGTTAATTTTATCTCCTTTAATCCCATAACGACTTTCGGTATGATGGCATTCAATCCGTTATTCCGTCGACGGGGCGGCCTCCAAGAGCCATTAACATTGATGGCCGAGTCATTTCGGCCAAATGAATCTCATATTAACAACTTAATGAATTCTCCAGTTCCGGTCGCATTGAAGAGCCATAACCATTTACTCCAGTTATATAACTGCTGACGTCGGAGCTTAGTTCTTAAATAATAGCGACAATAATATGTAGTTTAATGTTAGACAAGTCTCGAAATGATCTTTTAAAATATTTTGGTGCTTTTTTGTTATGAGAAAGCATTCAAAGCTGAAAATTTTAAAAGTTACTGGAAAAGAAACTTTGTGATATAAATGACTAAATGCACAAATATTGTCTTTTTGATTCTTATATAAAGCATATCTCGTTACCTTTAAAAAAAGCAAACCTCAATAGAAGTCGTTTCTGTCTTCACCAGTTCGGGTTCAGGTAATAATATGACCGATCTCCAACTACTGTAAAACTTTAGACGTAACTACGTTATAGTCATTCAACAATTTGAAACTTGCTAATTTTTGAAAAACTTTATCTGCCCTTTTAGAACAGGGCTTATAAATGTCGGAGGCGTAGCAGAATGCTTTATAGATCACTATTCCTGTAAGAAAGTCTTTTTAATGCAATGTTTTCTGTTCAAAGTTTATCCAGAGAATTCTCAATTGAGCACAACGAAGCTAACATAAAATTCAGGTTGCCATCGTTCTACATCTTGGGAAAACAGCCGTCAAAAGAATTCCGTGAGCACTTTTTTTCCCGAAAAGCAGCTTACTTCCAAATACATGCCGAATAAAGCTCTTTTCAAACGAAAAGGAATAGGATTTCAGAACTAAATCATACCCATATCTTTATAGTGCAGACATTTTTTTTATTTTACTTTTTAGGTCTTGCTCTTTTATTGGTGTTTACCGACAATAACATTTTTGCTCTTTTCAAAAGAAACTTGCTGTTATTTTGTGCACACATTTACTCAATCTTAGGCGTCAATATCAGAGAAAAAATACACATAAAGGCCCTGTTTTTCTTGCGACTGATGTTTTGTTACTGTTATTGTTATCGTTTTATGTTTTGACAAATATGTATTGTAAAATTTAATATTTGTAAATATTACCAAAATACTTTTTTTTTCTGCATTACGATTTTTTTGTCAAGGACAAAATAACTCAAAAAATATCTCACCATAAAGGGGCGCAGTAATGTACACAAAGGAGAATTGAATCGTTTATTTCAGAAACCACCCAAGCGACAAAATTTCTAATTTTAAGAAAACATTTATTTCTTTACTTTAAACTATTTAATAGCGATTACAGCAATATTTTCTGAAAGAAGTATATCTTAATATGGATATTTTTCAGTTTAAATTATTAAAATCCTAATCGAGTTTTTCATAAATGAAGGGATTGGGCGTAAATAATGGTAACTAGCATTTTTAAGAATCAAAGATATGGCTTGTTAAAAGTTCGAAAAATTACTGTAGCAAATATTTTGATTTTTAAAACGAAGCGAGTACATTGATTAAGTGCTGTGTGTCTCGGGTATGTTTAATTAAAGTGTTGAAAGTGAAATTTTTTTTCAGTTGGAAATAATCCATTAATTACATAAAAAGCCTTGTAGATATCATTGTTTACTTCAAAAAATTATTTTATGAGCAAACACATAACAACGAAACTTTAAACCAAAACATATTAAATATGCTTGCTTAGAATGTAGATTTGTATAAAACGGGTGAAATACAGAAGGAATCCAGCTTCAGCCATAATGGATGTGTTCAAGTTTTCACTGATCTATATTGGTAGATTGGAACTGTACTTCTTTTCCAAATCTTGTACGAGAAGTTCTTTGAGGTTCATTGGTCTTCCTCTTTTGTTTAGAGAAACAAAATGTAACTAAGCCTGAATATGTATTCGACATCTCTATTTTATGGAGGTCTTCTGAAGACCATCGCATCTTTACGACGTTTCTTTACACCAATTTTTTTCATATGCTTTTGGTTGCCCAAAATATTGTCTCTTACTGGACGCCTTTAAAAAATTCACTTTCATTCTGTAGCAATTAATAGTTTTTTTTTTTTTTTTTTGAGTAGCTCTCACAACATGGTCCCATTCATCGGGAGTATAGATGTATTGGCAATAGGCCCTAAGTTATTTTTCTGCTATAGAAAAATCTCTATCAGAGAGAAGAGCATGGTATACACAACTAGTGGGAATGTGAGGACAATTTTCTTGAATGCACCTAGAGCTGGCAAGCGAAGCCACACTTAAACTAAAGAATAATTTTTGTTTTGGCCTCCACAATGGTCTGAGATTCCAATGAACTTCGTAGCTTTGACATTATGTTCCGAAAAATGCTTCAACAGACAGCTTTCTATGTACTTTCATTTTAAGTGGCTTCCATGTTTGCTCTTTTTATAGTGTCCTGACCGGCTTTTGCTTTTCTATGATGAATTCTCTTCAATGCTTTCATTTTGACTGTTGTCGCTTGATGTCGAAGATGAATTTAAATCTCCCTTGAATTCAAGCATTGCAGTTTTTCGGAAAACAAAGAATTTTATAGCAAACTATTATGACAACGTATCAGCCATACTCTAAATACAAGTAAAAAATGGTACCTGAATACACATAACATTGTTTACATGCTGCATAGAAATATTAAAAACCCCTAAAATACATAATTTCTACCTTTACTTTAGATCCCTCATCACTCCTATTATTGACTCCAGAAGTGACGGTCACGTGTCCACTATCCGCCATTTTTACCATTTACCGCTATTTACATGAACGCAACGCCACATTGCAGATATCGACTATATCTGTGTGTCGCCATTTATGAGGGAAACATCAAAACGGCATAAGATTTCTTTTAATATGCCCAGATACTATTGTTTTCACCAAAAAATTCGATTTTTACAATTTGTCAGATACCACTATTTACGCCCGGGCCCTTCAAATAATATAATACTATTTTGAACTTTTAGTGTTTGTCGCTTAGGTGGTTTCTGAAATAAACGATTCAATTATCATGCGTGTAATGTTCTACACTGGCGGAAAAAAAATCCCAACACCAAGAAAAAATTGCCGTAGAGTAATGAAGATTGGGTAATACAATTGTCTAGTTAACACGTTTAATTGATTAAATGTACAAGATCACTGGCTAATTTAAGCTCAAGAAAATGCTGTGCAAATGTGAAATTATGTTAATTTAATAGAGTGTGTAACCTCCAGAATTTTGAAGGCAAGCCTGCAAGCGTGCATGCATTAGGTCATACAGGTGCCGAATGTCATTTTCTGGTATGGAGTTCCATGCTTGTTGCACTTGCTGTGTCAATACTAGGACCGTCATTGCTGACTGTGGATGATGCTCGAGGTGCCATCCCATGATATCCCATACGTTATCAATTGGAGACAGACCTGGTGATTTTGCAGGTCATGGTAATATGTCAGCACTCTGTAGAGCACATTGCGTTACAGCAGCGATGTGAGGGCGAGCGTTATCCGGTTGGAAAACGCCCTCTTGAGTGCTACTCATGAAGGGCTGTACTACTGGTTAAATTAACAGACTGACGACAAATTTTCAGTCAGTGAGTTTGGGATAACCAGAAGATGCCCCTGCTGACGTAGGAAATTGCTCCAGAGACCATAACTCCAGGTGTGAGTCTCGTGTGTCTAGGCCGTAGATCGCTTGGATGCAGGCGGTCCCCTGGCCTCCTTCTGACCAATATACAGCCACCATTGGCACTAATTCAGAATCTGTTTTCATCAAAAATTACAACAGATCTCCACTCCGACCTCCAGTGAGCTCTGTCGTGGCACCACTGCCGTCGGAAAAGGCAATGGTTTGCAGTCAATGGAATACCGGCTACAGGCTGCCTGACTCGGAGCTGTCCTTGAAGTAAACAGTTTCTTACCATTCCTTGGGTCACGACGGTGCCAACTGCAGCTCGAATGTCAGCCGCAGATGCAGTACGATGCGCCACAGCCGTACGCAAGATTCGGCGATCTTCCTTCTTAGTCGTGCCAAGTGGCAGCTCGGAACTCGATCTTCTTGAGGTAGTACCATCCCTAGCCCATAGCTTCCAATAATCATGCATGGTGGAAACATTCCCACCCAAGTCTTTCTGCAATATCGCGAAATGAAAATCCACCTTCTCGTAGCCAATTTGTACGACCTCGTTTAAACTCGGTGAGCTGTTGATAATGGCTTCTTCGTCTTCTTAAAAGGTATTCCTGGCTAAAATGAACGCAATTCGTCCAATTTCACGGGAAAATAATACACATGAGCTTCACAACACGCTTTTAAAACAAGCCTTATTTGCATGTTCTGAGTGACGCCAGCTGCGCCACACTTATGCGCGGAACACGAAATTTCAATCGATGTCATCTTTCAGTTGTATAACACGCCTACCAAATTTCGTTTATCTAACACAAGTCTTTCTTGGTGTTGGGATTTTTTTTCCGCCAGTGTATTTATGATTGAGCAATATATATATTTTTTCACCTCAAAGCAGCAGTGAGTCATATAATCCAAGGAAAGCATTAAGATACCCACTTTACTGTTGCTTTCAAACGACGATATTAGGAAGTATATTAAAACGTAAGATTGATACTACTAAGAACCATACATCCACTTTTCAATACTTACATTTAAAAAAATATTATTTAAAAAAATAGGAATTTTCCATTGATGAATGTAGTGTTAAAGGGTTATCAGCAAAAACCCTCGCAATGATAAATAGAGAAATCATTGCAATACATTCAGTAAACAGAGATGAGCCATGTATCACGTGACAGAGGTTAGTTTTCCGGACTTGACAGGTTCTCTTGGAACTGCTATCCAAACGATGAACGCTTCATCAAATTTCAAGATTAAGTTGTAATTGGTGACAGGAGCATTGCTAGGACATGTGTCTTTTTCCTTTAGACTTCATGTTCATTGTGCACCATTTGAATCAGTCAGGCTCTACAGTTAGGTGCGTTAGAGTGGGTCACACCCCCCCCCTCCCCCACCCAACTATGGAGAAATCAAAGTATTTACATATAAGTGTATTTTGTGTTTTCCGGTAAAATTTGCATTGAATATACATCCTTGCCCTCCTTCCCTGGAAACTCGCAGATTTAGACAATACAAAGTACGATATTTATCCAAAAATAAAGGTCTTCAAGAATGATAAATAAGTTGGAAATTCAAATCATGTCACAACCCAGCTTGAAGATCACGGTATGATTTCTTTCCCAATAGAGCTGCGCGTACTAGCTACTAAGCATTCACAGATGAACTACATTTCCCAGAAAGAGGCAATCATTCTTTCATGTTACATCACTACCGGCGGATACCACTAGAATTTTGAAGTCCAATTTCCTAACCAGGCGGCGGCACTTGTTCTCTAACGATGTAAAATTGAACAATTAATTTAATTTAATTTAACCAAGAGTGCACAAAATTAGACGAATAATCGAGGGATTGTTTACATGTCATAAAATCACACATTACGGACGCTGTCTATTTTCTGCATTTTCAAAATCCACCGACTGGAATCAGGTTCGAACCTTCGCGTTTAGGCGGGAGAGTCCAACGCCTAGCTACTGGACCAATCTCTCGGCAGTTATGAAATGAATGACAAATAATAAGCACACATAATAGTGTACAAATCAAAATTGCGAAGCCAATGCCCTGCTTTTGGCTTATAAAATAGGCTTTTATTCCCCTTACGAAGAAAAATACTTCTTTCAGACATCCTCGACCCGAGTGACTAGTAACAGGGATTGTTGGTTCCCTCGATAAAGAAAGCCTCTCTAAACACCTCTACTGTACGTACATGAAACATGTAGCCTTGCAATTAAGATTTGAAATAATCCGTTTTTTTTTTTTTCTTTAAAGCCCAGTCTATCTGGGTTTTTGAGGAAAAACCCGTGTTTTTTCGAGGTTTTGATGAAAAACTCTTCAAGAATCATTCAAACATTGTACCTCAAACTGCTGCTTGCTATTTTTACTTTTTATAGAATCAGGGGAGCCTCGAAGAGAGGTCACTGGGACCTACTAACAATTCTTATTCTGAGAATTTGGAAAAAAACATTGTAACATTGAATTGAGTTTATAGATTGAAAAAATTATTGTTTCTTTTGATCTTCTAATTATTTAAAAATAAAATAAGTGAAATTTATACGCAATTTTATTTCTAATACCTAATGAGTTATCAGGAAATGAAGATTTTAATTTCAGGACCAGATACTGACTAAAACTAAATATTCTAACAAACTAAATATTATAACTAAATTGATCAATATCAATTTCTAGATTTAGTATTGATCAAAATATTCGTAATACTTCGTTTGTTTCTGAAATAAATGCTTTCAATCTGAAGGTAAATTTTGAAAAAACTCACTTTACCGACATTGTGGGTTTTTTCAAGTGAGACAACCCGAAAAAACCCGGGTGGGTTTTTTCGGGCTGGGCCCGGTTTGGCGAACCTTGGTTACAATAAACTCAAGAAATCAAAGTCAGGAATATGTTTTCCATATCTATACAAGTGTGTCTCTATATTAGCTTATTGAAATTTTGTGCAATTCGGCACCCCTTGCAAAATTTGAAGAACTTGGTTCAACCTTTCTTCGATGTTCTAGAAAGAATTATTGACAAGGTTTTTTTCAGAAGCTGGAATTAGGATCCTTTTTTTTTCTTTTTTTTTGGGGGGGGGGGATTTTAATATTGGTTCCGATAAAACTAAATAGAATAAATCCTTTACTTTTCTTAAGTTTGCAATTGTTTCGAAATTGAGAAGATGAAACTGCGAACAAATCGGCTCGAGTTTCGCACTTAAAACGCTTAAAACTTCTGCAACAAAAAAAGATATTCACTTATATTTATAACAAACATTCGAAAATCTAATGACAATATTCAATGTACCAGGCAACCTGCATTGTTTATCCTTCGCAAACAGAATGGAGAATTCCACGAGCTCTCTGGACACAGCGGATAAACTGCTCCACCTTTTAGAGGAATTGCCTTGTTAACGACTTCAGATGAGATAAGGATTAAGGTCATGGTGTCGGTAAAGTGCCATTTCGTTAATAGGAGTAGATTATCTTGATCCTAACTGGAAGTATTGTTTCAGTGTATCTGAAAGCCAACGCAGTTCTCTCGATAAGTATTCTTAATTCAATTTTCTATGACCTTCGATATCTTTGAACATTCATCGCGGCATCTTAGTAGTGATAAAAGTTAGTAACTCTCCTGTTTTAATTTCCAATATGACTTTCCGAACGTTTCAAAAAGAAAATTTCAATAATGTTTCAAAATTTTGTGAATAAGATTTGCATAACTTTAAAAGACACCATGTAATAAAAAGTAAATATTGCCACACATTTTCGATGTATCATTTTTTTCTACGTTTTTATAAGCTTATTTTTTTTAACGAAGCAAAATGTAGTGTTTATTTTATCAATGTTCACTCAAAATTTCTCGGCTTTGCATGCAGAATGCTGCCGTCGCTTTTATGGAGAAGGTTTTGTGTAAGAAATCTTGTTTTAACCCTGGTGCTGCGAAGTCAACGCATTGTGATTTTGCTTTAGCACTTTATCGTATTTGGATGTAAGTACTTGTTTACAGGTATGCTTATGGTGTTTTCTGTGAATTGCTTAATTGCTTTGGCTATTTTAACAATTGTTTATGACTTTCTAGGAAATATACTTTCTGTGTTTGCGCAAGAACCGAGTCCTCAATTAAAGAATACTTGAAGTAAAGGCAAATTCATAGCCAAATATATCTACTCAAACAAGTAGATAGCATTCCAAAAGAGGAAAAGGTATTTGAGAGATACCCCTTAAACTTCAAGTTAATGCTCATGTTAGTTCTTCAACAAATAAAGAATAATAATTTTCAAGTTACTGCAACTAAAAGTTTTCTTTCATATTAGCTTTACTTCTTATACACCCTTGTCCTGTTTCTATAGAGCCATACAAAAAAAAAAGCTAAAGAAACTGCCTTGTTTCACCTGTTAATACATTATCTTAAATTATTCGAAATATATTTAATTAAACGTTATTACATCATCGGTATCGAGTGCTACTGGTAATAATTATAGATGGTCATTTGACGATCTAAAAACGAGAATATCAAGAGAATTTTCGTAACCGTCTACAATGTGGAAACTGTAATAGTGTTACACTTTTAGACTTGGCTAGACACTAGAAGTATTTAGATGTGCATTAAGAAGAAAAAGACAAGGAAGGGACCATTCGTGACGAAAATTCAAATAAAAATTTTCAAATTAAAGTTAGATGTTTTAGAGTATTTTCTTTGAGTGCTTTGAACCTTAGAAAGCAAGGCGTGTATGAAACATGCCATTATTCAATAAACAGAGGCTTAATGTCCTTTCAGAAATTCAACCCGCATCCAAGCCTCTGCGCACTGAATCTTCTTCGAATTTTGCATCAATAGCTACCTTTCCAGGAAATTGCGTCTGCTCGCCCGGCTTTAAATAACTCGTTTCATGCATAAAGCTTCCGTCTAGACTAAAAGTTGGAAACAAAGCTTTAAACCCAAAACGAGTCATTCATAATGGAATACATTTGGCATACCTCAGCTTCTCGAGAATGGGTTAATGCCCCTTTCTCATGCCTCTGCTGACGATTAAAACAGCGCGGGATATTGTTCAACTGTTCAAACCTTTGCTCTCGGTTTCAACCACAATCCTTCGGTTTGACAACTTTTGCAGAAAGCTCATTAAAGCGAATCTTTGAATGAAATTTTGGAAAATTATTAATGGGGAAACTTATTTAACTTACTCTTCGTGAAATATGTCAGCTGGAAATACTAAAAGTTTTACAAAATCGATAGACATTGAGTGCAATTGTTTATATTGCTGATGTGTAAGTGTGAATGACAAATATTTTGGAATGAGTCTACTATTGCCTAGAAACACAAATAAGTATTTTTTGAAAAGCAACAAATAAAAACAACGCACAAAAAAGAAAAACAAATTTATTTCAAACAAATAAATGCTTTCCCAATAAGGGAAAAAATGGATTAAAAAAATCTTTATTTTATGTTCCTGATTTTTTTTCCAGTTTTCTATGTTATATAGTTGGTTACTCCATGAGTTTAAAAGCTAAAGTGTACATGCAATCCTAACTAATCAACAGATTTTTCATTCATACTAATTATAATGCAAGAACGCTCATAAAACGGAATGCTTTTAAAGTTATACCACAATATATGAAGCAAACAATAAAAATAGATTATTTGTGCCGTAAGATGCACGATTGCAGTATTAAATAAAAATATTTTATTGAAAAGTCGCAATATCTGAAAACAACATTCATTTAGAATCACATAATTACCGTTTCTGAGCCAAATAATATGCCAAAAATGCTTAGAAATAATAAGTACAGTCGGGCCTGATTATTAGAATATCGATTAAAAGAATATCCCGATTAATATAATACATTCTCCATGTACCAAACCGTTTGCAATGCATTACTTTGTTCCCGGATAATGGAATATCTCGTTTATTAGAATATTTTTTCGCGGCAAAATGTATATTCCATTAAGCGGGCTCAACTGTAATAAAATATCCAATCCGAAAGAGCTTGCCAAAAAGGAGGGGGGAAAGTATGACTTTTAAGCATGAAATTGAGGTTCTTTTTGATATCACATAAGCAAAATGGTGACAGAAAAAATTAAGTATACTTATACATTGTTAATCGTCTGCAGAAAAAAAAAGAAAGTAAGAAAAAAGAAGATGAAAAGCGAGCTAACGAGCATGAAAATTAGAATTTTGTGAAATATATCATATTATAAACTAAAAAGATCCTGCTCCAAGAAACTTTAAAATCTGAACAAATTTCATCGAACGCAAAAAAAAATCCACTCTTCCAACAGGTATAAAAACTCTAAATGTGCAAGCATGTTTCACCATCAACTTTAAGGACGAAGTTGGTTTGATTTTAACAATATATGCATTAATTTCAAATTTTTTGAGATAAAACGGAGACAAATGGTTTCATTGGAATTTTTAATCTTTTTATACTTGTCTTAAGCCCAAACTCCTAGAAGTTCTCGAGGAGATATCATGCAAAAATTCATTCGTTTGCTTACTAAAATGAAAGCAGAAAAGCAACTAAAGAAAACAATTAGCAATCCCTAACAAAAAAAATATCATTATTATTGATATTTCTCTATCCTTTGTGTATACTGCCGTGCTAAGCACAATAGTCGCATCTGCACTTTTTTACAAAATTGAGTTATCGCCATTAAGTGGCTCTTTGTGATGTATTTTACCAAAAGGCAAAATTATATGGTCATTTGAGAACGGGAAATATTTTTTTTTAAATCTGAAAAAGGTTCATCTGAATCAAATACATGGTGGCATAAGACTTTGAAGTTTTATAACAGTTTCAGCTCGACCTGCTGTTAGCACGGCAGTAAAGCACTCGTGTACAGTCCTTTCTTTCTATTCCAAACATAGTTTTGTCGCAAACAAAATTTTCAAACCTGTTTACGAGCGATTTCAATATTTCAATCTACATAACAATGTACACTGCTCCGTGTATACAAAAATATGTATCTGCTATTCGAAATAAAATGCACATTTTCAAGCATCAATGTTGTAAGTTTAAATGTTATAAGTATTTGAAAACAAATAACTGAAAGGAACAGTTCATGTTAAATTTATCTGCTGGCTCTAACATTTAATTTATATTTGAATCAAAAATTGCCATTTTTCAAATTCATTTTAACTAACCTTTTACAATGTTTTTTTTTTTTTTTTTTTTAATTACAACTTGTCTGAAATATTTAATGCCACGCGTTTCTGATTTGAGTAGTGACACCTTAGTGTATTTTTAAGGACTTGAAAACAAATAAATCATAAGCTATTTGAAACTTAGATAAAAACCACGAGTCAAGTTTAAAGGAAAGTTTTTACCGAGTGTCAGTCAAGAGGAACCTCTGGAGGATACATAAGACGCGTATTTTTGAGCAAAATTTTTTTATCTTTAAAAAGTTAAATGACGGGAAATCGTTGAAGATTCCGAAAAAGTGAAGCAGATTTTCAATTATGTTTTCGAATGTCTTAACTGAAAACAGGAAATTTAAGGTTTCCTGTTTTGTTAAAGATGAATTTTTATTAAAACCAATTTCACTATAAAACAAAGAAATTTTAAACAGCAAAATATTTGACACAAGTAAATACTCTGCTTTAAATAAGCAGCGTGTTTTCACTTAAAAAAAATAATTTTTGTTTTGTTTATCTTTGCTTTGACAAACTTTTTTTTTTATATAATTGCTGCATTTCAAGGGAAAACATCTTTATTCAAAAACGGAATTTGTTGCTTGTAGCCTTTTGAACAAGAATATAATATTTTTTTTTCTTTGATGAAAAGAATGTGAGGCTTTAAAAATACAAATTTTCTCCTATTTAGTCTAACGTACTTTTAAAATTATTGCTTACTTTTAATTTAGTTATAATTGCATAATAAAATCTTTACATTCTCCATTAGTTTCAAAATTCTAAGAGTTGGTTCAGGTGGCTGTGTGTGTGTGTTTTTTTTTCCGATACTTGGTTCTTGAAAATTTTTAACACTGTCATAAATATATTTTTATTTTTTACTGATTACATTTGGGTTTTACAGAATCACATATGTTAAAAACTTTTAAAAGCGAAAATAAAAGCGTGCGAAAATGCCGTACTATAAAATGAAAATATTTTGTAATAGACTTGTTCATTTTCTTATGAAAATAGTTCTAAATGAGCTTAATTTTCTATTTGATTGTGATTATCATTTATCTCAACATTTAGACTGCAGCCTAAACCATTTTTTCTTGTTTTCAGTGTGTATAGGATAGCGAATGTAGAATAATCGCTAGAGAAAGACAGGCACTATAACACGTTTCACAGATTCAAATGTAGTTCGAATACTAGGTATATTCATTGAGTACTCTTCTGCATACTAGGTTAGAGTTAGTACTACCAAATTTTCAAAACTTTTAATAAAGATGTTTTAAGTACATCTGTGGCAATGTTAGAGAACGTACTTGAAATCTGTTTACGTATGTTACACGGATTACCCCAAAACTGAACGTGGTATCCATTGATGCATGTTTAACAATCGGGCTAGAATAAGAGAAGAAAAATAATGTTGTAAAATATTTCCTGACAAGGTGTAAGAAAGAGAAATTTTATGACTCAATATTTAAATTCAGACCTGTTTGGTTTTTTTAATTCAAAAAATTCAATCAGTGTTATTAATAGACATAAAAAGTCCACACGGATTTCTGTCGAATCTCAGGAAGTAACTGGCGGAATCAAACGAAAATTGGTCAAAATGTAGACCCTGTCGGGTGCAGGTATTGACTCAATTATAGTGTCAATATATCAAAAGGAAGTTAAGTAATCGAACGTTTTTCCCATTGATTGTGACTGCTATATCTCAAAAAATAATTACCGTATACAAACAACAATTGCTCCGCATATAGACCTTAGAAAGTAAAAAAACTGATTCAATATTGGCTTTAAAAGGAGTGGTGCAATCGAACGTTCTTTTTCATCATTGCCACTGTATATCTCAAGAAATATTGTTGCGATTTAAATGAAATTTGAAACATCGGTGAACCTACAAAGAAAACATTTTCGATTCAACTTTGGCGCCAATCGCTCCAGGGGAGGGGGGTTCCTTTTTTTTAATTTTTTTTTTTCGTTTAATTAAAGCAACAGTGAAAAATAAATCCCATTAAAATGTCGCTTTTGCTCGGTTTCATTGTTGACAAAATGTCGGTAAAATTTCAATGATTTTTTACCTGTTACCATTTTATATTTGTTAACAAATATTTTTTTGTAATTAATTAGCAAGGCTTATTTTACGGTAACCATATTTAAATATAGATATTTACCAAGACTTTGATTACGTATGTAAAGAAAACACATTCTTTGCGCTGACATTAGCGCCAAATTTTGAAACCAATGAATTAAGATCGTCTATTTAAACTCATAGACATCTTTCCGATTTTGGGAATGTAAGAATGTTGCAGTAGCGATTTCATGAGCGGTGTACGTTGGATCGAATAAGTTGTAACATAGATGTAGAAGAAAGTTTCATGATGGCCACAACATACTAGTTTTTATTAACATGATTTGCTATACTGTAATGTAAAGAACTTACGAAATTGAAAAGTTAGAATAGTTCCCAGCTAAAAAGTGATTAGTACACACTTAAATCTGTAATACTTCGATGTATTTCTTAGAAATAATACTGACAAGTTTTACAAAATACGTAATTTTATTGTTAAATTTATAATTATTTTAAGAACGATTTTCATGATTAAATTTCACATTGATATTCAAAGTTACTCAGTCCTTAACCCAGATGCTGCAAATAAATATAGTGTTGTGAACCTTCGCTCCAAGTATAATAATGATTTGCTTTCAACATTATGGTGCAAACTGCCAGGCGAGAGTTTTCTTCTGGGAGTAGAGAAATCCCTCTCCAATTAAAGATAGCATTTTCCTGGAGAGTAATAAAACCCATGATCGAAAACTGGACAGTGACTTTTGGTTGTGCTTTTTGTCTATTTTCCTTCAGCCCGTAACTTCTTGCTTTGAACGCGAAATTTTCATCGTGAAATTCTCAAGAAATCAAGCAAATGAAATACTCATTTTATCTATATTAATAAAACATCAACATATCTAGCACAGGATTTGAGCTTATAACTTATTGCCAATTGGCAGCAGTTACGCGTAAGTATGAAATGTTCACCATTAAAAGTTTCTAAGAATTTGAATTTGATTAGTCAGCACACGTTTTTTCACCCTCCACTCAATTTTTTGATGGTACTTAAAATATAAAAAAAGGATGAAAAGAAATAAAACAGAGTAAAACTTTTATGTATAATATTTGCGTGCACGGAATTTATGAAAAAGTATTTCCGCAATTTTTGCATTTCCTCAGAAGTCTTAAACATTTTGGCTTATAATTATCAATACCCCTATTGAAATAGAAGACAGGAGATGATATACCAATAAATTCAGACATATTATTTTCCCTAAGCTGTTTGTTAATTTTATTTACTAAATTTATGGACATAGCTAACAGCTTTCTCTATAAAAAGATCTGTTATCATTGTTCTCAAAAAAATATCATTTTATACTGTTGTACGATTTGTACATTTGTTTACCATCTTCAATAGTAAATCCTGTTTGTATTTACTTCTTATATGCAGAAGCACAATGCACCAAGTAAAATTATTTTAAAAAGTATTAGCATTATTTTGTAAGGAAGGCTTGAAAAGCTAAAAGAACAGCTGCTCAAGCAAATGGAAAGTTGCTTGTAGAAAGAAAGGAAAAGTATAGCTTCTTTCAAAGCAGTTTTCCGTAAATAGTTTTCCAAGAGCACCTCATCAACTCTTTTGAATTTTCTCTGTGTCTGGATCTGACAGGTGAAACAGAGATGTTTATTTATTTGTTTATTTTTGAATTAGACAAGGAACTTTGATTTTATCCATCTTTTAAAGCATATTTTTGTTTTCTTATTTGCTCTAAAATATAATGTAACTAAATGAAGCTTTAACTAGGCTAATATATAGAGATATTAAAGGTGAATCAAACTCATGATGGTAAAAGCAAAGCAGATTCGTAACTACAATCGTAATCTAAATTCAATAATAAAACTACCCATCTGCTGTGTTTAATGGCTCATAATTTTCTGCAGAGTTTCCTATAATGGGCACCATAAAGTTATTTTTAAGGCATAAAAATCCTGTTAGACAAAATACAAGAGCACATGAGATTGCAAGCGGATACAGTTTCTTTGAAAAAACTTCAAAAAAAAAATTAGGGATTACTATTCTCTTATTTTCAGGGGGGGGGGGTGGAGCAAAATGTTACTAATAATGTTATTATTGACATGAGTGCTTCAGACACTCTTGCAAAATCTATTTGTATTTCATGCTTAAAATTCATAGCAGAATAATGCAGTTTATCATATTCGTTTTTTTAAACTAGAGAGGGCATCAGAAAAACTTCACACAAATATAAAACAAAAACTCAATTGTAAGTTACTCAAATGCTTTTTGTATTTTTTCAAAAAAACTAGAAAACGATCGATCAAAAGATTTATATAAATAAAAAAAATAGAAGAAAAATGGTGCCGTTGTTTCACATGTTTCTTTAAGTAACGAGCAATAATTTTCTTTCAGAATATTCCAACCGAAGATTTATGTTCTGTCGTAACGAGAAAAATTCAAATGTTTTTTTTTTTTCCTCCAATGTGTCAGAATGCTAGATTTTTTCTTGCAGTAAAAGAAGTTTAAAACTGTATCTGAAGGGAAATCCAATTGGTGTCAAGAGAAAAGTCCGGGCGCTGTTCGAAAGATTCTCTGGAGAATTCTTTTGAAACATTTCTGCGCAAAGTACCTTTTTCTCATTGCATGTCGAAGCCATATAACAAAGTGTGCAGAGCTACTTCATGTCAAAAGAAGCATTATACATTTCGTTAACTCAAAATGTAAGAAGAATGTCGCAAAACTTCGTGATTTTACGTAAGAGGGAAGTATTTACCAATGCTGTGCGTCAGAAGGCTTCCTTTAAAATTATGTCTACCTCAGGTTTCGTTGCGAAATCAAACACCCAGGAATCGAACAAATAAAACAGTCAACTTACAACGTGTTGGTAAATCAGGGAGCATTTTTTTTTCTGCACTGGTGTAAAAAATTCCATATTGTGCATACAATAAAAGTACCTGGCGACCGATCCCAGCTCGATTAAAATAAAGAGGTTTGTAAAATCGTGTTCTTATCTAAAGTTCGAAGTACTTATGGCACGGATATTCGTGGCACGGATATTTTGCCCAATGAACCTTATGTTAAAATTTCCCCTAGCAGTGACAACCCCCAACCCCTCTGAACGGCCACTGAGTTGTTCGTCACTTCAGTTTTTCAAAAAATATATACTCGTTTGTCGCTTCCTGCTTTTAATCCTTTCGTCACGTTTTTGACTGTCATCTCTCTAGAAGTAATGCCAGCATTCCGACAAAATTCGATAGGTACGTTTGCCCAGGGAACCATCATACGAATAGTGTAATAATGCAAAAAGTTTAAATAGTTAGCAATCGAAAGGACCTATCAAGACATCTTTTTTTGGGGGGGGGGTGGATTTATTTGCCCTCTTCAGCCCAATGTCGAGATATAACTTTATAAAGTCTGGCGACGTTTTTTAAAAAAGAGGTTAATTTAAGCACTTGTCGAGAAATTGATCACGTATTTTAACCGTTTGCATGTGCATGACGACTATCTACAAATCACGTAAAAGATTTTTGCCGTTTTACACTGAAACTCGCTAAATTTGGATTTTTTTCAAAAACATTGCGGCTGATTTTAAAGCCTTACCTGCCACCGAGGAGGCTCGTGTAATCCGCCTGCGGCGGGTTGATGCACACCGGCAGCGTGCTTCGGATATTCAGTAAAGCGCACGACAAGAAAAATTTCATTCTCAACAATGGACTTCGGGGGCTTTACGGTGGTCAGCACGGTGGCTTCTTGAACCGATCCATTTTATGTTAGAAGAGGCTCGCTAAAGAGTCTTTTTTGAGATTGACGTTTTCCTTCGAATCGAGTGTCAAAGAACTACCTAAACTATTCGAATTACTCGCTTTCCGTGCTTGACATTCCCGTCTACAAGCTACTTTTGTGTTGAAAATTTTTGACAAAGAGAGGGGTTGAGAATTAGAGAAAGCTTGGTTTTGGAAGGGAAGAACCAGAGGGTGAATTTAGCACTGGTGCTAAATTCTCCCTTTGTTTTTTCCATTCGAATTTGCTCTTGCCCACGCAGACGTGCTTAAGAATTTACATTTTAATAAAAAGCTCTGCCTAATAAATTCGGACAATTATGTAAAGTAGCCAAGCATATGAACTTAAAAAATACGAATCTTTCGATACCTGGTTCGATGTTCAGTTAACTGGTTTTTGGGAGAAGTCAGAAAAACATAGATTGATACACACATACACTCAGTTTTTACAAAAACTATTTTAATGACAGGGTCAAGAGGTCAAATAACTTTTGTGCGTAGCATTTTAGACATTTTCCAGCTCATATAAAGAAATGGTAAACGTTGAGAGTAGTTCTTTCAAATGTAAAGAAAATTGATGCAATTTTATTAGCGTCTGCGATCTAAAATTGCATAAAACTGCATGGAATGTGTGTGAAGAACAAACATACAATATAATAACGCTACAGAGTGATAAAGTAAACACTTCAAACAGTTACAACCCCCACTTTGTCTCAAACTAATGCAAGAGCTTTTTTTGCAGTATTCAGCTTTTAAATATCCACAACTTTAACATTATTCAGTGAATACTTTACTCACTATTGCCGAAAATGACAAACTAAAAACAAATTCGAAAAAAAAGGCATTTTTTTGCCAAATTTGTCGCCAAGTTGGCGACGAAAGTTTGGCGACCAGAAGTAAAGCGATCTATCGACATAAGGTTGCTAAATTACAACATCCCTTAATTCTGCATTGAAATTAACATATTTACCCCAAACAGGGGTAAAAGATCCCCTTGGGAACATTCGAATGTAACCAAAAAGTTAGGCGCATAACTAGACACCACTCAAAGTCCACATGCGAAATTTAAATCTTCTACGGCACACAATTTTTGAGTTATGCGAGATACATACATAAAACAGGAATACATACCTACATACGTAGAAAGCCGTCATGTATTTTTCTGTGGTCCATACGTTCGTAGGTACAAATGCATGTGCAAATAGCCCGAAAAAACTACTCAGCATTCATCAATGCGTGATTAAAAAAACATTTTAGATCGAAAATTGAGGGGAAGTTTTTCCGCGATTACAATACTACCTTTACTATGTAAAAGAAAGTTCAAATAAATAATAATAATAATAAATAAATAAATAAACAAATAAATAAATAATAATAAATAAATAAATAAACCCGAAATGTAACAAATAAATTAACACTAAAAGTAATGGATCACTACATGCCGTATAAATCACGAACTGAATATTACAGTATTTAAAATTACTACGATTTTTTAAAAATGAAATTTTGCTTAAATGTTCATTCACTGGTCTGTCTACCCTATAAGAGTTAATCAAGAGCATGTAAAAATATTTATTATCTGCCAACACAATAATAATGATAATAATTAAAGAGAAGGTAAAAAGAAGAGTCAATACGACGCGGAAAGGTTTCTCGTTTGAGAAAAAAATAAATAAATAAATAAAATTAATTTATAAATAAGCATGTAAAGTAACTAGCATGTAAAGGTCACTATCTGCCTTATAAAAATATACAAAAGTGAAAATATCTAAAACCAACTTCAAGTATTTCTAACTCAAAATTTAAGGTGGTCATTCACTGGGTCAAATTAGTGTTCATTCACTGGGTCAGAGGTGGTCTTTCACTGGGTCTTTGCGCCATTTTTCCTTCGAACACCCCAAAAAGCAGGAAGCGGTACCTTTCAAGTTCCATCATTTTTTTACGTACTTACATAGATCAATAAAACTATTTAAACTATCACGAACAAAATATTACAGTATTTAAAATTACTGCGATTTTTTTTAATGAAATTTTGCTTAAGTGTTCATTCACTGGTCTGTCTTCCCTACATATGTCTAAAACTTTGTGTGCTTTCATATGTACTACATCTAAAAGCATAAAACAAAATTGGTGCAAAAACAATAAATTCTTTTTTGAAATTTAAAATAAAAAAAGGAAAAAATTAACTAAAATTCCCAAATTTCAAATTACTCCATGTGTCACTATTTTTATTGGATTATAACTAAACTTTAGAAATACATTAAGATGCTGTCTAGTTATAATTTCATGGATTAGTCATAACAGTTCTGTAAAATTAGAAATTCTACTTTTTTATTGTTAATAATATAGTTACTCTTTTCACTAAAGAATTCATATAAATTTTCATTTTCAGCCATCTTTTATAAACTGTCTCATAAAACATTACATGTAATGCATATATTTATGCAATCATGCCTAATGATTTGAAATTAAGTGGAAATTCAAAGTTTGAAAAATATTGTGACTCATGGGAGAAATTTGAAATTTTGTTAAAAAAATTTATTAATTTTAAATTTCAAAAAAAGTATTCATTGTTTTTACACCAATTTTTTTATGATTTTAGTTGTAGTAAATATACAAGCACACAAAGTTTTAAACATATAGATCAATAACTGAAGAAAAAAAAACATTTTGTCCTCTGTAGACTTAAATACTTTTTTCTAAACCATTATATTGCGGCGCGTTGCCAGTATGTTTGCTTAGGGTGAGATGCCACACTTGTGCAGAAGTTAAGCAGCGCCTCTCATACGAACTAAATAAAACAGTAAGTACATGAAATATTACCTACTACGTAAAAACAAAAAGGTACCCACCCAGGTAGCAAAATAACCTTTAAACGTTTTATAAACGTTTTTAAGCGGTTGTTACAACGTTAATAACCATTTTACAACCTTCAAAACACGAAGTGTGCTACTTGGGCAATGATTGCAGTGTAGAGAACTTGATAATGATTGAACATTCATGATGATCCATGAATATCTGATGATGATCCATGTGATCCTCACTTGGTTGAAAATTAAAGTATTCATCTTTTTTTTTTTTTTTTTTTACATTTTTCTCAAAGATACTTATTTGCCGCTGAAACAAAAAGCTCAACGTCAGTCACCAGTAATTATCTTGGCAGCTAACCCATTGAAATAGGAACCAATCCAATTTTACTCTATCTGAATTCAAAACACATTTACTTTAACCCAATATTGTTTAAAAATTGGATTCATGACAGATTTTATTCTAAAAGAAATTTTGTGTAAATATATTAATTTCTGCGTAATATTCTTTTAATATAATTCTTAGTATTTGTCTAATTTTTTGTACTACTAGCAGCAAGAAAATAATATTACTATTTTTTTCTGCAAATCTTCATATAAGTAACAACTTTTTCGATTCGTATATTTCTTTCAGCTAATTTTTAATAAATCTTATTCATTTACGATAACAAATAGCAGTTGAAACCAAGTTGACATTAAAAGCATTATTAGTATTTTTTAGCTTAATGTTACTCTCTGATTTTATTACATTACTAGTTGACCCGGCAAACGTTGTTTTGCCATATAAATAATTTCCTAGTAATTTCTAGTGTTGACAAAAAATAGCTTACTTATTGTATGTATGTATGTATGGTAGAATGTGTATATTGTATGTATGTAAGAATGCGGTATATGCGTGAAATAAGCATGGAGCGCTGTGAACGATGCGGGAATATAAAAATAACAAAAGGCAAACATTATTTTTAAGTTATTATAATTTATTCCTTAAAATTATATATCATTAATTAAACAATTACGACAGTAACACTATTAAACAATATCAATCTCTTAATGCTATAGCGTGAACAATATTTTTTGTTAGTCCATCTTTAGCTAACACAAACAAACTGGATGGTTTACCCACTCGAGAGCATGCCACGTATAATTGTCCGTGTGAAAAACATGGTGTTCTCAAATCTAAGCCACAAACAGACATCGTTTGACCTTGGGATTTGTTGATAGTCATTGCAAATGCCAATCTAATCGGAAACTGAATACGTTTGAATTGAATTGGCACATCTGTAGGTATAATAGGAATCCGTGGTATGAGTATATTTTCACCTCTGAACTTGCCAGTTAAAACCCTGGCTTCGATCACGTTTTTCATTAATTTTTGAATGACTAATCGCGTACCGTTGCACAGTTCAAATTACGAAGCAAGATAATTGGAGATCCCACCTTTATTTTTTAAAAATTTGTGTCACTTTAATGGTCGTTCATACCCCCCCCCCCTCTAGCAGTGAAAAAAAACTTTATACAGCAGATTTTGCCTAATAACTCAACACTCATGGTGTTTGATACATTTTATTTGTTTGTAATGATGTTTTTTGGTCACAACCAATATGAAAATCACAAAAATAGTTACTTTAATTTTTAACATATATTTATCTTCTTCAGAATTTTTGACTTTTAATTTTACCTTGAATTTGACGTAAATGCAAGATATAAAATACAGAATTTTATAAAGGTACAAAAATTAACATAATATAATTGATAGTGTATATAATTTTTGAAAAAATAATATAAGTGCCGCAAATCAAAAACCATTTATTGCCACAATCGATTCAAAGCCCCCAAAAATGGCACAAACGTCCATAAGAAAATTCTACAGCATCGAAGGACCCCATTGCCAATTTTAACAAAGATCCGACCAAAACTGTCATTTTGTACTATAAAAAAATATGGGGTAGATCCCCATGAGGGGATGTACCTGCATAAGGACATTACAATCATTAAAATCATTACAAAAAAAAAAAAAAAAACATGCAGCTGTTCGAAAAAACCCTTGCGGACCTGGATTCGATCTCATTCCATCAGGAACTTCAACCTGACGCGCCTAACCACTTGACCATTGGGTCGCTCATTGAAGTAAGGATTTACGATAACACATGTTGTTTTAGTTCAGTAGATCAGATGTTATGTGCGAACAAAAAAAAATTAGGAGTGGACTACCCCTAACATTTAGGGGGATGAAAAATAGATGTTGGCCGATTCTCATAGATACTGGATAAGCACAAAAAATTTCATCAAAATCGGTCAAGCCGTTTCGGAGGAGTATGGCAACGAAAACTGTGACACGAGAATTTTATATATTAGATTTACTCAATATATAACTACAATTAAGCGTGTTGGAAACTACAGAGAAGCTGACAACGTTCTTTTTTAATTACTACTAATTGGCTAGTTCTTAAAAAGCTATCGATGTGTTCAAAAAGGCATCATCATATGTTACGCATTTTCACTGCCAAATTTTCATTTTTTACGCCTTCATGAATATTCCATCCTTGCACTCTATTAAGAGTAATTTCTAAAGATTTACTATATGTATGTATATGTATTTTTTTAATAAACAAAAAACTATTTTTCGTACAGGTTGGCGAAATAGTTTTTAAAGCAAATGTTTGAACTTATTTCTGCTAAAACTAAAATAAGTAGAATGTACAAGCATTTGTAGTAATTTCGCAGTTGTTTCTTCAGTTTCCTAAAAAAAACTTAAAACAGTATTGTTCTCACGAAATTCAAAAACTTTTTAAGCGTTCTCTGCAGTTGTAAAAAGGGAAGAAATAAATTCAAGTAATTCGAAACTTGTTTCTCTTTTAATCTGTTGCGAAGCAATTTTTTCAGAATAAAAAAAGTGTGAAATGGTATTCTAAAGAATTCAAAATGAAATTTACATTAAGAGAAAGGTTTAAAGCTAAAATGTTTTGAGAAACAACTTTCAGATTTTCTATGGAAGAGTTCTTCCAGCACAAAATTTAATTCATTCATGGTCTTCTCTCAATAACAACAAAATGTTAAAGACACATGATGAGGAAGAACTATTTTCATGCGTTTCTAGTCCTGGGAAGAGAGATTTGTTTAAATTGTTGTTTTCCCAAAAAAAAAAAAGAGAGAGAATCTATTGCGAAAAATAAAAAAAGAAGTTTTCCTTTCAAAAAGGTTTGAAGCAGTTTGTTAAGTATTCCTGGATAAAAAGAAACTTTAAGAGGAGCTTTAAAATAATATTGGGATGTGCAATTCTTAATTAACATCCTTCTTTTTTTTTAAGTTACATAGTTTTTCAGATCGTTAAACTTAAATTTCTTTGCACATGAAATCAGAGGAGAACTAACTATCCAACTTTGTTTTGGAAAAATATCGATTGCATAATTTTAATGCGCTAGTAGAGACGTAGACAAATGTAAAAATCAGTAAATATAGTGTGGTTACTCCCGTGTCTGTTACAGTTCTCGTCTTCGCATCGTATATACAGTGAACTCTCACTTATACGCCGCCTCATTTATGCGCCTTTTTCACTTATACGACGATTTTAAATGATCCCAGCACATTCCATAGCAAAATAATCATTTGTTTATGCGTCGCTCTATAGATAAATATTTCACTTATGCGCCGAATTTTCCCTAAAATGTAAAAAATTTAATTTATTTTCTTTAAAAAATAAGCATTTTTCTTCACTTTCCTCTTTAATCTTTCGCCTTTATTGCTCACGGAAGGCATTTTTTCCGCATGAACTAGAGTTCGGAGAGGGACAATTATCTATTATGCATCGTTTTAAAGGGAACAGCTTGTAATTAGGTATGCTACAATTTTTGTTTTATTTTTATCATTGTGGTTACGTTACAGTAATTGCCAAACCTTACTAATATGTCCCTTTTATATAGAAACTTCTTATTCATTCTCTCATTAGAACCTATGTTGCGTTTTAATCCTGTAAATAGGCTTGTTCGATTATACGTCTCTCACTTATGCACCTTTTTCTATTAGTCTCTTGGGCCAGCTCATAAGTGAGAGTTCACTGTACCAGGTTCACTCACAAATACCTTCTTTGGCAGGAATCAGCTCTAACATGTATTAACGGAAATGTCAATCAGACAGTTTTGCACATTTTATGTTACTGCCGAAATTTTAATCGTACACGTTTTAAATATTTTTATCATTTTTATCCATCTTTGACGGAATTACTTGTTGACACACACCATCCCGGTTTATTCCCCTTTCTGCACGAGATTGGTTTTATGTCCCTAATTTTGTCCCTGTCTTGTTTGTTTCATCTTCGTTTCGTAGATTATTTCTGGTTTTACTTAATACTATTTGACAACTCCTCTTTGCTCCTGATTTTTCAAAATTTTACACTTCCTTTATGTGTCTGTTTTTAAAATGTTTTTAAATTTTTATAAGTTTTATGGATTGACATTGTTTGGCGTAATATAGCCTATCGAGGCTCTTGCACCAGAAAACCTCAAGCAGCCAACCAACCAATTTTCAAATTATTTTTCCGAAAAAGTGATTGCTTTTTCCTGTTTTGTGACATTTAAGCGCGTAAACAGAAGATTTCATTCTTTCGAAACCTTCCTGCTTTCTTGGATCTCACGTACATGCATCAAGTAACTTCCTCAAAGGTTTTTTTCTTTTAACAATTTCTCAGTATAACAATCTTTTCCCTTTAAGGCTCCATGAAAACTTCCAAACAATGCATCTTGAAATGCGTGTATTTGAAAATAAGGCGCTAAAATATTTAAAAAAAAGTATTGATTGTAATTCTACATTGATTACGATTCATATTTAGACCTTGAATGAGGAAGAAATATTCCTTTAAATCAAATATTTATGATTTTGTAATTACTTTCGAAATTAAAGAAAAGTGGAAATCACGATATTTTTAATTTGCACGATAGTTTGATAAAATATTCTCACCTATCAGCATGAATTGCATTATTATTAAAGCATTTTAGTGCCGAATCTAAAGGGGAACTTCTAAGGGGTAGAAAAGTCATTCAATTTATGTTTTTATTGTGTTGAAAATCGCTATGAAAACTTGAAAGGTACCTAGTACCTACTTACAGGTATTTCTTACTATGAAAGCAGATTGGAAAGGTACCGCCCTTATGGCTAAGGGTGGAAATTTCAAGTTTTTTGCCCCAGTTTGGAAAAATGGTAGATTTAGTACTGAACCACTTGAATCGGTTTCATCCCACATTACGGATTACATTTCTGTAACGAGTTTGTTAAATTTTAAATGCCATATAATATACATTCCGTTCTAGCAAAGACAAGTTTAAATTTGCCGAAATCTTTTTTGGACGAAGCGAACAATTTCTGTAACAAAGAAGTATTGAAATTTATTTACTATAACAATATAAAACATCCAAGCAAGGTTTCAAAAAAGGGAAGAAAATATGGCTTTGCTATTTTTTTACATACTTTTATGCAACATAGTTTTTATTCATTGCTGCATGCATGTAAAATGAGACAAAGTATAAAATGTTGCTGACGGAAAGAGAAGCATTATTTCTTTATTCGGTGCCCAGTTCTCATTTTGACAATAATTTGTTGAAAGCTTCTGATATTTGAAAATTTCAATGGATTAATATCTTTCAGAAAATTTCCTTTCTGAATAAAAGTTCATCATCATTTTAAAATGTTTTGAAATTCTCAGACATACGGCTTGAAATTGTACAAAAAAGCATTTTCATTTGTGTTCTAAAAAAATTATTATGCAATTCATGTCCAAAGTTTTTATTCCTTTCTTTTTTAACCTTAAAAAGCCACAAAGTACTGAAAGAGTAAAACCAAACACATAGATAAATAAAATTAAGTCGTTTTGGATTAAGTTGGAGTTTTACGCCGATTCAAATGAAACTATTTCTGCTTCTTTTGCAATGCTTAAGATCCTGGCTTTTAGAATATTTTAAGATCTTTCAGTTACTTCATTTACATAATCTCTAAGTAAAGTCTAAACTTAATTTATGACCAGACTTTACAATATTATTTATTACATTTTCCAATTTTCGAACGCAGAAGCAATGGTTAGTAATTTATTCAAAGAAAAAAATCAATGTATGAAGTCAAAAACGAAGTTGGGATTTCTTCATTTGCATAGATAACCAGTAATTTAAATGAGAACAGCCAAGCATTTATCTCTTTTTTCCCCGACAAGAGGACATTTTTACTTAATTTTCATGCAGCTGCACATTACTGTCTCGGAAATGACATTTTTGAAATATTTTTTCTTAGGTGTAAAAGGAAATGTTCCAACAGTCTATACAGAAAAAAAAAGAAAAGAAACGATGTTCTGGCGTCTTCCCTTCAGATATTTAAACTTGACAGTTAAAATAATTAAAAAATGTTGTTGCTGTCTTGTTCCAGCTTGGTTGGTAGTTCGTTGGTAGCGTTGCTTTACTTTTCGCAACTGTACCGTAATCCGTTGTGAAGTCAGACTTCCACAGTACACACAGTCCATAGGGATCAGTTAATAGTGTAGGCAATCATTCACAGATCAACTACACATTCTCACAAAGAAAGGACAAGGACAGGAGAGAGAAGGTAGCTACTATATCCCCGAGCCGGTATTCAACCCCAGATCTCTCCCCCCCCCCCCCCCATCTACAATCAGAATTATTTGATCCCTAGACCGGTTAAAAAAATATTGCCAACGCAGTTTATACTCCACTGTTCAAATTTAAAATTTTAAAATCGAATAATTTTAATCGATGTATACTCAAGTATGTTATACTAAAAGCAGCACCCTTTTTAGACAGAATACTTTTTTTCCTTCGTGTAACATTTTAGTAAAAAAAAGGTGTTGTATGGCGTTGAATCAATCGATCTGGAAACACTACAGAGAAATTGTATGGACATGACGATTAAGAGGAACCTGAATAGTCATGTCTGTACGTGAAATCTTAAAACCAAATACAAATAACGTATTTTAATCATTTATTCAGATTAAATTGCTTCTATACTCTGTTAAACTTCTGTTTTGTCAGTTCCCACAAACCGTGTACATTTCTTTAAAGGCCTTTTATAATAAAAGATTCTAATTTTACTTACCTTACAGCACCAGATAATTCAAATTACCATTGTACGATATAAATATCGTCCGTTGAAGAATATTAAAACATTCACAAATTATATTTCTAAATATGTTCTTCATAAATATCTCAATGTATTCCAGCATTCCAATGACGTAAATATACCTTTAGTTTTAACGCAAACATTGATTTTAAGTTGAATGCTTTAAAAAAAGTTAAAAAAAAAAAAAAAACACCGAGTCTAAAAGCATTACTTTTCTAATTCAATTCCACTTTCAGAAATAAACGAAAATCAATTACTTTGACGAATTATTGAATTTTTGATGTCTTCCAAGTACAAAGTTTCAAAATGAGGTCAATGATATATATTTATTTTGAATTTTTCAATATCTTTTTGGCACCGAATATATCTTCGAGTTTTTCGTGGCAAACGGAAATGACTTTGACGAATGTTCTAAGACGAAGCTTAAGTAAAAAAATTCTAGAGGAGCTGTCATTTGGGTTTGAGTAATGAATATTGTTCATCTGGAATTTTTCTTGAGGAAAAAAATTTCTTTTTAATAAACTTTTAAACTTTTTTTATGATATTTGAAAAGTAATTAATCTCGAAATTGAAAGTTTTAATTTTAAGCTTTTACAAATCATCTCTGGAATTCTTTAATTAGAAAGTAGACGAAGTATCGGTATTTAATTTAGAAATATCTAATTAGCAGAAGATATCAAAGTCCAAAATGCTGACATGAAAAAAAAATCTGAATTACCTAAGGATTTTTTTTCACCTTCATTTTGTGTAATTTTCTTCAGCGTATTCATTATTTGCGTTTTCTTTCATTATTTATTTCACATTATTGCTGAAAAAAGCAACTTATTTCTGAAAAAATCTAGATTACAGAACTAAGTAACTATTATGCATAAAAAAGATTTACGGACGGAACGCTTGATAGCATTAACGTTTGCTGATAATACAAGATAAAACACAAATAGATAATCAAAATCGCATATAATTTTCCTAACTAGTGCCTTATTTACAACGTGAATAATACAGTTAGAGATCAATTAACTCAGCTCAGAGCTAATCTAGAGTATCATATTTCTCACGAATGCTAGTGCGTCATATAAATACCTGCAAATGTTACTTCCTAATGAAATCGGCTCCCATTGTTTTTTTTTTTTTTTTTCATACTGCACTGTATAATAAAAATCAAAACTGAAAATTAAATTAAAAAAAAATGTGAACATTAAATAAATCTATATATCGGTCTTGCCTTGAATTCACATGCTTGAAGTTTTAAATAATAACAATTAATACGATGTAAAAAAAACAATACAAACAGAAAGGTAAACATTGCAATTTTAAACACGGTTTTAGAATTTTGTCTGATTTAAAAATGTCTCTTCTTGGTGTATTTTTATTTTACAACTTTCGAAGTTTGATCTACACTTGAAAGCATTGGTAAAAACTAACACTATAAAAGAAACGAAACTACTGCTGTAGCCAGTTTTTTTCATAGTTTGTAACGTAATTGCCACTTTGAAAAGAAAAAAATCTAGTAAGTACTGCGGTACAAAAAAAATAGCAGCTTGTAGGAGGACACTAATTTTAAGATCCCTTTAGTAGTGAAGTAATGTTTAAATGCAGCAAACTTTATTTTTATTAATTAAGCCTAAAAGCAGAAATGCACAAAAAAGTCGAATCGTGGCACCAAAACTTTTTTTAAAATTCGTGATCTCAAAAACGAACTTTTTGTACATAAGTATGAAAATTTCATAGTTTAAATGATTTATTTATATTTTAAATGTTTAGCTTCTGAAAATAAAGTGGTGAAACGCTCTCAGGTTTGTTTGAAATTTCTCCCGGGTTTCACCTGCTGAGCTTTAAGTTGATTACTTTAAAAAAGTAGAAAATAATAACAGTAATAATAATCTTAAAAATTGCCCAATTTCAGGACGACTGATTTGGAGTTTTATACTGATTGGTCAGCCTGTTGTTTTTTTTTCTTTTTTTTTCATTAATTTTAAGCTTTTTTTAAGTTTTGAGCATGAGTATAAATTAAATCCTCCAACGAAATTCATTACTTAAAAGCAGTGAAGCAGCGTCTACATGTTAAAAGTAGTTTGATTACAAACTACTTTTGAAAAAAGTAGTTGTAGTTAACTACATTTGCAGTGAAGCAGATGCAGTTAACTATAAAATAAATGTAGTTTTTCCGACCACCACTGCTTGAAATATCTTTTTTACAAAACATTATTTAAAGGTTGCTGTTTTATCTTAAAGTGGCAGAACATTATGTATTACGTTTGTTGCTTTAAAATAGAAAAATAAACTGTTTCTATAAATATACGCATTAAGGATTTAAAGTATCCGAAAGAATTTTCGTAAGAATTCTGAGTTTGCTCTTTTTCCGTTAAAATAATTTAAAAAGGAGCAGTTCTTAGCACAATTAAAAAAAAAAGAATAACGAAGTGTTTTATCAGCACGCAAAAGTCTAGTTAAGGAAGGGAAATTTGTTTATTTATCTCTAAAAGGCACGGTTTTCTTTGTTTAATGTATTGTCATAAGCTTCTCTGAATAACGTAATAAAATATTGTAAATTTTCGTCCTTTGTTTATTTCTGGTGTACTTGAACCGTAGAAGTCTCAATCCTTCTGAAAAGGTAGAAAATTTATTTACAATTCATTAATAATCTGTACAGTTTCAAAAAGATTCCCAAATTAAACAGATGTCGTAAAAAAGTTATAAATACCGTATATCGTACTTGAAAGTATAAATACCACTTAAGCATGGCCACTAAACTGAACGCTCCGCTGACAAACTACTCAAAAATCACTAGTCGAGATAAGTGACAACTGAGTGAAGTTCGACCAATCTCCAGAAAACGGCCAAAATGGCACAAAATATCCTATGAATGTGATTCAAATGTCAAAGTCAAGTTATAAATGTATCAAAAAATAGCTTCCCAGCAACTAAAAAAGAAGTATTACACAATCATCGGTAGGAAGAGTATAGTGGAAAGTTCTTTAACCCATTAATGCCTTTTTTTTTTCAAAGATATTTTGTACACTAGTTACAAATACTGTTGAATGAACAGGAAAAATAATTAAAAAAATATCATGAGAAAGAAAAAAAAATTTTAAAGAAAAATCTTTCCTAAAAAGGGTAGCTAGGCACTAGAGGGTGCATACTTTTTTTACTAAATTTTTTTTCTACCTGCGATATACTATCTAAAACGACATTTTATACTAAGAAATAAAAGCAACAATTAACATAAACTGTGAAGCTGGGAATAATTTTAAGAACTTAGCTTTTCGTTCTTGAGATTGTGAAAGATGTAATTCTTGATAAAGATCATGATAAAACGGCTAGAACACACTTTACAATGGTTATGTGCTGCAATCTGTTAATAATGAATGTAAACAATACCAAAGAAATAATTTAACACTATTATTTGGTTGAAATATTTATTTTTGGAAAATTCAGATACACTTTTTGGACCATCCCTAAAAAGGGACGCTAGGCATTAATGGGTTAATATGTTGTTGGAACTAAATTTTCCATCAAGTGTACGTTTATCACCCCCACATTTCACGGACCGATAAAACTACTGAAAATAAACGGGTTACTTTGTATAAAGTGATAAGAAAAACTTAGATTAAATATATATCTCGGGACCAAAATCATATCCTTAGAGTAACTCGTATAAAGAAATACATGTGTATGATATTTGAAGCACTAGACTTGTTATTTTTAAACGTTAATTTTCTTTTAAAGCGAAACATAAGTGAGAAAATATTTCTCACTGTTCAAATGGTCTTGAAAATTTAACAGTGTCTTCCATCACACCTTTTTTTTTTAACCTCAGGCGGAACTCACTCACAAAAGAAAAGTTTCCGATGTCACCAACTTTAACATAACTTTCAAAATTAATTCCCTCGTCCGAAAAAGAACAGGAAGAGTTCCTAAAAATGAATAGCATAAACGGAACAGTTATAAAAAATATTTCTCTTTCCACCACCCCGAATGCATCCCTCGCCAAATTTCATTGTAAGTGGCGTTTGATTGATGCGTGCTTTGGGAAAAAGAATGAGAAGTTTCTGGTAATAAATTTTTTCGAATGTTTCTTCTTTACCCGACCGCACTATCGGAAAAACCGCACCTACCCCAATTCTACCCTTAGTGCAAGAAAAAAAAAGCAGAAACTGACGGTGAAAAATGCGGAAAGAATCGTCTCCAAGTAAGAAATTTCAACTTCCTTTTCTTATAAATTGTAAGGAAGGAAAAGAATGTGGTTAACTTCCTAGACAAAGTGACGTAGAGCTAGCAAGTTTAGAACGGAAGTACCCAGCTTTTAAAATTTTAAATCAATCTTCACCGTTTGTACCCAACTTAAAAGGTACTCAGTTAAATTCAAAAGTAAAACATGTTTTCTCAAAGCAAATGAAGTCGAAAAAGACAAAAAATTCTGCAGTTTTAATTCTTTCCCAGTAAAATTTTTTTGCAGTTTTCATTGATACATTTTTCTAAGTTGTTTTTCGCTGAGGATGATAGAGTTAGTACGCGAGATATATTGTCTAAAACCTTTTTCATCAGTATTTCTAAGAAACTTTAATAATGCTTATTTATAATCACGTAAACGCGTAGGGAACACTGTGAGCTTGGTACGAGACATTTTCTCACCTTGCTCAGAAATCAAGATCGTCTAAATACAGTATGAGAAGTTCCATCAGTTTGCTAGGTAAATGTGTGTGTGGTGGGATGTGTGTAACATGCAGTTTATTAAAACTTATTATTTTTATTCTAATGAAATGTTAGTAATAGATGTGATTGCTATTTTGTTTGTTGTTATTTGTTTAAATCAGTTCTTTGTTGTTAGTATCTAGTTCTTTGTTGGGCACCACGCTCAACCTACGGACTACGATGCTGATCCATATGGTCTATTGTGTTGCTTAATGTTACATCCAAATAGCTGTACTAATGACAATGCATCCAAATATTCAAAAATTGCTTTTTAAAAAACAGATGCATTTCATAGAAGGTAATAACACTTATTGGTTTTAGTTTTTTCCTTTCCCATATTGTCCTATGTTATTAAGAAATGTTCTAAATATTTTGATTTTCTATGCGGTTTGGCCCCAAAAATCAATTTGATATCAGATGCGGCCCTGCAAGGTGGATCACATCGCATTTCGTGATTACGTAAAACGTAATTTGAACTCATGATGTCAAAATTGAATTATTTTTTTTTCAAACTATATTATGAAAATTTAATAATAGTGCCACAGTGGCCAGTCAAATCGTTGAAATTTTATAATGGCGGTATATTGGGTTCCCATGTAGCACAAATAACCTTTAAACGTTTTATAAACGTTTTTAAACGGTTGTCACAACGTTAATAACCGTTTTACAACCTTTAAAAAACGAAGTGTGCTACTTGGTTGAGCTTCATATTCGACGGTTAAAATTTCAGGCAAATTCTGAAATAGATCGGATGCTATAGTTTGCTAACAAATTAAAATAATACTGGAATAGCACTGTATTACGAATCATAACTAATGCATTTCTCGTTTTTTAGCAAATCAAATCTATTTAAAATTAGAGTAGACGTCCAGTCGATAGGACTATTTTCATACTTGAGCTCAATCAGTAAATTTTGGACAGTTATCTTCTAGCAATATCGACAATTCCGGAAACATTTTTGTACAGATTATAGTGTTGCTATGAGTGAGCGTACTATTGAACCCGCATTGTATAGACTTTAATTATCTGATAAGCGAACGCAACGAGCGCGCGAAGCGACAGTAACTCCCGGAGTTAGTCGAAACCAGTAGAACCCCTCCCCCTCCCCAGTTTAAAAATATAAATTCAAATTCCATTTCAGCTAGCAAAAAAAGTATTTAACAAATGAACGAACTATTTCTTAAACATGTGCTTAAACTGATGCAATATTAAGTTTAATTACTCGAATCTTTGTTCCCCCATTATTTATGCATTACAGCAAAATATTAAGAGTGTTTGCCAAGATACAGTGAATATTTCGTTAAAATGTCTTCTTAAAAGGCATAAATATTCAACTTATAAAATCGCATTTTTATGATATTTGAAGCACTTTGTTAGAGTTTCAGCCTGTCTAAGCATTTTTAGTTTTCAGACGAACTCTTGCAGCAACCTACCGGTATAAAGTGTGAGATTCTGTTTTCATAATTACATTGTCGTTAATTAGCAATACACATTTCTGGTTCTTCATTAGAAAACAGTCTTCTTTCGTTTAAGTAATAAGCTGCTTTTTTGGGAATCAATTATCCCAACTGACTGGAACAAGTAAGAAGCATCTGGGCTTTGTAGCTTGTTTAAAGTTATATTATCCGATCCTGTCATTTTGCTCATATTGTTTTATAGTGAGAAAAGAGTCGCTTGTAACATCGAAACACCAGTCTGGCACTTTTTTACAAATTTGTGTTTTTACCACAGGTGTATACATTTTACTTTTTAGCACGAAGAAATTTATTTATTTTTCGCAACAAATTAGTTTCCTGGAAAAAAAGGCTGCTTTAAGTAAACATAATGTATGAAAGAAACTGCATTTTTTGATTAATTCTCTAGTTAAATATTTACGGCAGAATTGTTCAACGTAAATGAACCTTAGCAAAAGAGTTTTTCGGTAATATTAATAGCATTTTATTGGCTTAGAAGAAACGTAGCAGAAAATTATGTAACAAAAGCATTTATTATGGCAGCCATTTTTCACATTAGGTACGTGCGAGAAATCGCCAAATGTTGCCCGGTGAAACATCAGATAACAAATACACGTCAGGTACTAGAAAGAACAATGTCTAAGGGAAGTAATTAATAAGAAAAGACTTTTCTAAAGCTTTTCAAAATATTTTTCTTCGTGAAAATAAATTATTGTTCGAGAAATGTTCGTTCGACAAAACGTTTATAATTTCTGAGGTTGTAAGATATTGATTATCTTAATGAGAACGCTAGTAATTTTGGGCTTATAAAAGCAGTTCATAGCTGCTTATTTGTCATTAATACTGTTTAACAAATATGTATTAATTATTGAATATGAATAGTTGTTAAACTAATGTAGCGAAATTGTAGTGCTATTTGAGTTAAACATAAGTGGAAGTGTTGAATTACATTTTATCTAGAAAAAAATGTAGGTTTAAAAAGAAACAATACTTGTAAGATTGTAATGAAGGCTTTGCTGTCAGTATAATAAATAACAACTTACCAGATGTTTGTGTGGAAATCGTGACGAAAGAAAAAAAATCTTCATTTTGCTCTGAAATTTAACCTTTCATTAATATGAGTTAATCTTAAAGCTCTGACTGCTCAATTGTTTTTAACAAAGTCACTCTGCAGACTAGACTGGGACCCAGTGGAGCGGTTTTCACTTTTTTAGCCTACTTTCCCTTTAAAAATAAAAGAGAGACAAAAAAGCATTAAAAGTGGCTTAATACATCTGAAAAATATCGCCAAGTCCAGAAAAAAGTCAAAATGAAATAAAAAAGGAAAATAAATATCGAAAAATTTAAATTGGAAAGTAGGGTGTTGAGATGGGGAATTTGTGTGTCGGTCTGTCTGTCGGTTGTCCGTCTGTCCCCCCTAATAACTTTTGAATGAACATTCCGATTTGAACAAACTTTTTTTTTGTTGTAAAGATCTTGGCGAGTACAGCTCATTCCTATATTTGATTTTTTTATTTAAACAATTTTTGGTTCAACTTTAAACCGTTCAAACAACCTGTCCCGCGATACTAACTTTTTAGTGAATAGTTCGATTTGAACTATATTTTTTTTATACAAAAGATCTTCTCAAGGATACTTCACTCCACATTTACATTTCCGATTTGAACAATTTTTCGTTCAGCATTGAACCGTTCAAACAAGCTGTCACCCCTAATAACTTTTGAGTGAATAGTCAGATTTAAACAAACTTTTTTTTTGTTCGAAGGATCTTAGCAAGGATACTTCATTACCGTATTTAAATTTTCAATTTGAACATTTTTTCATGCAACATTGAACCATTCAAGCAACCTTTCCCTACCTAATAACTTTTAAGTGAACCGTCCGAATTGATTAATTTTTTTTGTTCGAAAGATCTCGGAGAGGCTCATTGCAATATTTCGCTTTTTGATTTGAACCATTAGAACCGTTCAGAAAAATACTTAACATTAGTGCCTACGGGGAAATTTAAGCTGAATGTTGATCCTGGACTAAAGGGCGGATTTCCTTCAAACTAACTTTGTAAGAAAATGGTTTTGATAAATAATGTATGTAAAGTACTTTTCTAAATAATCTTCTGGGAGGACTCTGATTCCGACTCCGACTTCGCAAACATGGAGGAAATGCAACCTCAGAAAAAATGACTGACTGGTGCAGACGATTTTTTTTTGGCAGACGATTTTTTTTTGTAACAAAAATTGTTCATTCACTAGAACATTTTATTCTTTATTTATATTTAACAGCTGGTAATGGATTAAAAATGAAATTCGAGATATTTTATTAACGAACGAGCTTTTTTTCTTTTTTTTTTTCTTTCTTTCTTACTTTGATGAAATGTGTTTTGATGTTCTTTGTACTTATATATAAATATATGTTTTTAAACGTTTGGGGAATTTTTCTACGGAAGAACTATAACAGTTATATTCTTTAAAAGGTGCGGCAAAACTTTATTTATTCGTTTATTTACTTTTTACATGTCTATTTCATCTGATGAGAGGGGTATACTTTGCTTTTAGAAATCAGCTTTAAGTGCTAAAAGGATATGTTTGACATAACTTTCAGTCTCAGATAATCATGAGAATATTGATCAGATGTTAGAATGCCGATGTCGATGTACGGGAAAGTAGGCTCGTTTAGTTCTTGACAGAACTTCTTGTTTTATTATAATTTCTTTCATTTTAGCTTTAATGAAAGTTTAATTATAAAACCAGATTATGGAACTCTCCAACAGTCAAGCTACTTTTTTTTCACATTGTTTCTTTGCTCTATTCCTTAAAAAAAGTTTTCAAAAAGGTTCTCGGGGTGTCCTACTATGCCCCATAACGGTAGAATAAATCATGTGATTCAGTTTAACATTGAAAGTGACTTATAAAAAGCTTATATATTAATATATCATTACTATTAAATACAAGTTAATATACACTTGAAACACAAAACATGTGAAAGCAGTTTTTAAGCTACAAGACTTAAAAAAAGTTATGATAATGAGGTACATGTGAGAGTAGGAAAATGAAATAATGCATTAAAGGATGAGAAATTGGGAATCATTGAATGTGATTGACTTTAAGAAGAAAAACATCAGAAGTCTTCAAGAAATTCTAATATTTTCATTTGTTTCTTCTGAATCAAAAAAGGTAATGAGTGCAGATTTTACTTCCATCAAGTATTTAGAAGCACAAAACAAAGAATTTTTTTAAAAAAATTCAGAATACAGGACATAAGAAATATTCGTTAATAAAAATATGATATCATCAGATAAATAGGCTAGTAAATGTACTCTTTGGATGTATGTAAATGCAACTAAAAAAGCAGTTTAAGTAAGATGCAGCTGTAGTGTAGCCTCAAAGCAGCATTTTAAAATTAAGAGTCAAAAGTTGTGCAAAATTTATTAATAAAGCAAAAAATATGACATAGCTGCAATTAAGAAAATTTCTGCTTTAAGCTAATGCATTGATATGGATTACTGAACAATAATTTATAACTCGAATTCAAAAAGTAAAACTTGCATAAATTAGACGACGGTGATAGCATAAAGTAAAAGGACTGCAGCTTCCCTACAACATAAACCTACAACATAAATGTAGCAGTGGCTAGTCTCCACATCATTGCTAAACAAGTAAACTAAAATATGGCATACTGTTTTTAATTTTATTATTTTAACTATAGGAAAAATTCCATTTGTTCCACTATACCCCGGACTTCCTTATTTATGTCTTTCATGCTTGAATAAAAAATAAAATATGTACTTAGTTTGCACAAATTACGTTATAAATTATGTTTAGTATGATAAATCTCATTACAAGGCTTAAGAAAAAGTTGGACTTGTGGAATTCTAGACAGCAAATTCAAATTTCTTTAAGATTTTCTCGCCTTTTTTTTTGAGCAGCAGACAACACACTTTCGGTGAAACTTTTTCTTGATTGAATTAGGAGGTAAAGTAGGTTGTAAAATGAACGAGCTATCACACTAAGTACTTCAGAAATTGCATCACCCACAGTTAAATGATGAAAGAGTTAAAAATACGTCATACACGTAGAACTCAGCAGAAGAGCAAATTTTGCTACTTTTACTTTACTCGTGCAAATCGCAGTGAGTGGGTTAAAGAACAACTTTAAATGCTTGGAACATGCCAGTTTTGTTCCATGGCGTAATTCAGTGCCTAATTCAAAATTGTGAGAAAATTTCTACGAGTATATCATACTATACTGTATCTTATTCATGGTATTTTCATGCTAAAAATATCTCAAAAAGTAAATTTTTTAAACATTTTTTGTGAGTGGCACTTTGAAATCCTTCTATGCCATCAAAAATTTCACTTTAATATTTTACTTCAGCTTGAAACTACTTCGGTTATTATTTTTGTACCTGACTTCAGTTATTATTTTTGTCAGTTTTCAGAGTAGAAGTAACAGTTCGACTCCTCACTAAAATAGAGAATTAACACTTTTTTTTAATGCTCAATCCGTATTATCAGTAGTAATGGATTAGTAATGGACGTAAAACGCTCAAAGTAAAAAAATAAATAAGTGATAAATTTAAAACATAAACACACACACACACACTTTTCTTATAATAAAGAAAACGTATAATAGAGTCAGACTGTAGTTACTGACGTTCAATATATTTATTTAGGGCTAATAACAGTCGCATTCATAACATAAAAACTTTTTTTATGTAAATCAGTAACGTACTCTTTCCAGAAAATAAAACTTGTTAAAATAACTTTAAAACGGTACACGTTTTTTATGTTCTTTAATTTATTGCAGATTTTATAAATTTTAATGTGGTTAATTTGTGTACTTTTAATAAGAAAACTGCAGTTTGGTAAAAGTATTTCTTTTCTACGTTAAACTATTTTTAAATGACGAGTATTCAATCGTAAAAATATAACAATTACAATTACCAATGCATTTGCTTCGGGACACTCACACTAAAAAATGAATGTCGTTTTCACAGTATAATACAGCTAATTTTATAGCAATAAACTGTAGAAAATGCTAATTTTACAGTAATAAACTGTAAAATTGCTAATTTTAGTTTATTACTTAGCATTTTACAGTTTTAAATTGGAACCTCGGTTGCCAGTATTATACTGTAAAAACACCAGTTAATTTTTTGCAGTGCAGTAATTCCAATTGCGATCACAAAGACTGGAAAGGTTCCGAATCTTCACCTTCAAGGATAACTGTAAGCATGTCTGATGCTCGCTGATATTAGCTCCTTTTGGCTCCCAAAGACCCACTTTCAAAATCTTTTATATTTGGCCTCTGGGAAGACATTTCTCCGTTTGGGGATGACCTCACCAATTAGGGAAGTGGGGGATGAGGGGAGAAGCCCCCTGGGCACCCCCCGGGGGATCGTCAAACTCATGGAGCATCGGAGGATGACTGATTTTCTCTTGGGTGTTTATTGACTTTCTCAGAAAGTTTCTCAATAATGTGAAATGACTTCCCTTCTGAAGTTTATTTTTCTATGTCCTTGCTTAGTATCCCGCTGGGATGAAACAGGGGAACAAAACTTTTCCGTATAACTGCTTTTTCTTTCTTTTTTTGTTAAATGTGCTTCTTTGTTTTATTTTGCTGTCAAACGGATGAAGAAGTTATTTCCCAGCAAGAGCTCTCTCAAAATTTAGTTGGGAATCTGCGCCACTTTGCTTCAAAAAATACTTACGCAAAAAATCTTTGGTTATAGTTATACAAGGCACGTTCATAAAGTAAGAGCCTCTTTTGGTCACAGAAAAAAATATACTCATTAGCAACAAATTTTATTGCCATATTTAGTTAGGTACAAACTTACTTTACTTCTCTACATAATCGCCGTTCACTTCTAAGCATTTTTCATACCAGCTTCTTTAACCTCTCCGCATAGAAGCTTCCCGCCTGAAAGTTGAATTAGTTGACAATGGCGTATTTGAGCCCCTCTTCGGTTTCAAAACGTTATCCGCCGAACCGCTGTTTAAAATGCAAGAGGAGGAAGTAGTAACTTGTTGCAAGGTCGGACTGTGCAGTGGGTGGTCAAAAAGTTTCCAACGAAAACCTTGCATTTTCTCCTTGGTTTTGGCAGCAGTGTGAGGATGCACATTATCGTGGAGGAGGATCATGCCAGGTGACAGTTTCCCGTGGCGTTTGTTTTGGGTCGCACGTCTCAATTTGTCGACGAATCACAGAGCGCACTTCCCAGTTGACGGGATCAGCGATTTTCCGGCCATTGTTATTTGCTTTCCCGGACAACAATACGACTTCAGAATCAAAACAAATGACGCTTTACTTTCGCAACGTGTCAGTAGATGGCGCTGCAGCTGTAAAACTGTGCTCCGGAGCGCCATCTATATACATAAAAGACTACTTTTGTATGCGTATGTCCGAGGTAAACTTCAAAACTACTGGACCGATTTCAACCACTTTTTCACCGTAGATAGCTGCAGTAACAGGGAGCAGGATAAGCTATAATTTATTTCTAAAAAGCTTAGTTTAAAAAAGTTATTATGGAAAATAGTAAATTTCATATAGTTTCCCCATTAAATGATTAAATTTTCAGTCCATTGTTGCAAGAAAATTTTGCCTGGCAACAACAATATCCATAGTGATCATAATGAAAATGTGAACCAAGGCTTCCCTGGAGTAAGTATGAACTTTATTGCTTTCTTAGGATTTTTAGATTCATCTGTGCCAATAATCGCTAACGAGACTAAATAAAAAGGTAATTGATTTTGGCAACATTTAGAGAACAGAAAATGTTTATAGTCAAAAAATTTCTAAGTTAGGTACATAAGATGTTTTCACCAATGTAGTCACAAGGATATAAACTAATGATGGGACTTATTTTACGTGTAATGTTTGGAAATATTTGACTCCAGTGCGATTGATTTTACAGGGTGCGACAGAGAAACTTGCTGATTTTAATTGGATGCTAATTAGCAAGGAGTGGTCAGAAAGGAGTGGGAAGAGTCTCATTTTGAAGAGAGGGTCCTGAAGTTGGTAGAATCCTAGTTTAAGGTCCGGGTTTGGCGATTTTGCTTAAAGTCGCCAAACAATCCAATCATCCAATGATAATTCTATGGTTGCCATTTTGCTTAAAGTCGCCAAATAATCCAATCATCCAATGCTAATTCTGTGGTTGCCAGATTTATTCATTTATCGCCGGACCTTAAACTAGGATTCTACCCTGAAGTTTTGTTATCTCATAGTTTAGTTGTCGCCATGCATTGGACAAAGGAGCAACGAGCGTTTGCCGCCGAATCTTGCTTTTCAAATAATCTTTCGGTGGTCGCCACTCAACGTGCCTTCCGAACTCGGTTCAAAATTCAGCCCGTTGTTCCCATTTCTGGCTGGGAATCGACTGTTTTGTGGGTGAAAATATTCAGGGAAAAGTGAGAATGTAGCAAACAGAGGCCCAGGAGGTTAACGGATTTCCAGAACCCTAGAAAACGTCGAAAAAGTGAGGGAGTCGTTTTTGCGCTCTCCCAGGCGTTCGGCGCGTAAACACGCTGCTGCTTTGGGGATTTTTGATTGGACACCGAACTCCAGTTTCATCCCTACAAACTTGCTGTGGTTCACCAGTTGAGTAATAACGTCTCCTTGAAAGGTGACGTACCGTGGCCGGCCCGCTCTTCCGATTTGACACTCTGTGACTATTTTTATGGGGGTATCTCAAATCGATCGTTTACTACGACAAGCTCCGGACCCTGCAACGCCTGGAGAACAACATCCGGCTTACTATCACCAACATCCCATCAGTCGATATGCTTGAAAGATTGCAACAAATCTAGGGTACATGAGTACATCATTAACATGCGCCGTCATTCTTCCCGATGTAGTTTTTAAATCTAACTAATATAAAAATTTAGAATGGGTACCATATCTTATAAAAAGTAATAAACTGATACATGATGTACTTTTCCCTTAGTTGACTTTTCAAGTCTGCAAGTTTCTCCGCCGCACCCTGTACCCAGCTTATAACATTTCCGATTTACCTAAACATTATTTGTAGCTTGCATTTGTATTTAAGGTGTGTAATACAGTTTTTTAGCTTGCATAGTCAGAAAAAATTTCCATTGTTTACAGAAGTAGCCATTGTGTGTATAGATATGCACTTTAATGTTGAAAAATTCATGAACGAGTGTCACAAAAACACCATACCCTTCCGAAACTCGGGCAGGGCCGGGTACCCGGCTAGTTATTTAAATATAAGAAACGGCTCTTACTTTATGAACGCGCCTCGTAGCAAGGGCGGATACAAGGGAGGGGCGATGGGGGCGATCGCACCTCCCTTGAGGGACTCTTCTGAAGCAGTTTTTGGATTTTGAAGTTCAAAAAAGGCAATTTTAGTCGATCTTTGATGATATTAAGGAAAAGGGTGCGGTGATTCGGGTTCTGATCTGGAAATTTTTCGAAATGGAAGACCGAAACATTTGTAATTAACATATGTTAACAAGGATAAATGGCGAGAAAAATGGGCAAGTGAGAAAAAAAATCAATCGCCCCTCCCTTGGAACATTTCTGGATTCGCCCTTGCCTCGTAGATAAACACAAACAGTTGTAAGCTCTATGTCTACCAAAATGTGATAGTTTAGAGAAGTAATACCCTGGTAAACATTTTCAAATGGAATCCTTTTTAAGTTCATCGCGAGCTTTTGAAGTAAGTAAAAATCAATATGAAAACTTATTTTGACATTTATTTAATTTAAATTCGACAGCAGGATTCATTTTTGAAGGCTTTAAACTCAAGTGAGCATTTATTATTATTATTTATTATTTATTTTTTTTAATATTTGCAGAACAGAATCCTTACAGCATGAGTTTCTAGCAAAAAGCATTTTCTTAAAAGTGATCTTAAGTCTTAAGGTTTGCTTTACACATTCTGACAAACGGCAGTTTCGGGATATTATTGTTAAATCTTGAAGACCCGTTTTCTCGCTATTTTTTCTGACTGAGTTCTTCATGAATACTATTTTTGCGAATTTTTTAATTACGGAACTAATGTGTACAGCTATTCATTATCATTTGGCAGGTGCAGCGAGTATTATCAATCAGCAATCTTCGTGATTGGCACTTTTTTTGGAGGGGAGGGAGGGCTTTTACAGATGCGAATGGTCTTTACATTTTTGATGCAGCAATAAATTTGTTATTCTATGTATAATCACAACAAATATTCATAATCTAAGTGAAACTTTTAGTTGTCACTGTAGAATTTATTAATTCCATTCTTCCGCAAACACTTAAACAAGAAAAGTACAAGAAAGAAAAAAAATAAAGTTTCTTACAGCATGTGACATTTCATTATAATTCAGTTATTTACTATATTTCTTAGAAGAAAACACTAACAAAATTATCAAATATAATAGAAATTTGAACTTTTGCAATTTTCAGAAAATTAATCATTTTCAACAAGAGAATACTTATTATGTAAGGAAAAATGACTCCAATCTAGTTTATTCCTTTTACCAAATTTCAGTTTTCATAAACATGATTTCATATAAATGTACCCCAACTTTCATAATTAAACAAGTCAACTTCATCGAAGAATTTATTAAAAGGATTCAAATTTTCCCCGTTTGACTTTCGCATATATATATTAATATTCCCATCTTACATTGTTTATGTCTGCTTTGTTATCTCATGTTGTTACGGTTTTGAGTAAGTGGATTAATTAATCTTGTTTGCCTCCGTAAATTTTTCCGCTTTTCCTAATCTAATGTATAAACGGTCCTCTCACAGCAGACAATAGCATGATGTGAGGTTTAATAAAAATATAAGGATGATGTTGTTTCCAATGCAGCATTAAATGAAAGATTAATGCGGTGGGTTGTTGTAAGAAGTCGATGAGAGTAGAATTGTTGAAGTTGGTTAGATATTACAGTTTGAACATTCTTCTTTCGTTTTTATTCTGTGTTATATTCAAAACTAGTTAAAGATGATGATAGCATTTGAAGTTGTGAAAGATAATACTCCAGGATCATGCCTAATATTTTATACAGAAAAAATGCTTCCATCAAGTAAAGATATATTTTATAACTATATGGATTTTTTTTATTATAAGTAGCATCCACTGAAAAAAGTAGATGTTTTTACAGTATAATACAGCTAATTTTATAGTAACGAACTGTAAAAATTGCTAATTTTACAGTAGAAAACTAAAATTGCTAATTTACACTAATAAACTGTAGAATTGCTGCTTTACAGTAATAAACTGTCAAAACAACAACTTACTATTTTCGATGTAGTTATGCTAGCTTAAATTAAATTTGCATTAAGAGTACTTGCTTACTTTTATGTCAGAGCTTGAATAGTTGAATTTAATTGACAGAAGCTTCCTCACTCACCCCTGGATCACCCGTACCTAGCTACCTGCAGTTAAATCGCTTGGATGGGTTCTTGAAGAGCATTCTGTTGTTTAATTTAGACCAAGGATCCTCGTCCAGCACTCCCCGAGGTATTGATTTAGAATGAGAACTTGAAAGACTTTGCGACTACGACCCATATTTAGCATGCCCCAGTCATCATTGGTGAGCCTGGTGGATCTTCGACAAGCCCAGTATCGAACCCGGTGTCCTCCGGTTACGATTCGAATGTATTTAAATATCTTGTGAGATTGCTCACTCAGGAATCGGATTATGAGACTGACCCGCTGCTAATTGCGCTACCGAGGCTCGTCTGCCCTACACTGTAAAAAATAGATGTTTTTACAGCATAATACAGCTAACTTTATAGTAATAAACTGTAAAATCGTTAATTTTACAGTTTATTATTTTACAATTATTAATTTTGCTCTAATAAACTGTAAAATTGCTGCTTTACAGCAAAAAACTAAAACTCCTAATTTTATAGTTTATCACTGTGCATTTCACAGTTTTAAACTGGAACATCTGTTGCCAGTATTATACTGTAAAAACAACAGTTTATTTTTTGCAATACATGAAAACAACGCTTCCAAAGAATCATAGAGAAGGCGCGCATGGGCAGTATTCCTGGTCTAGGTAACGTAACGGCAACACGGTGATGAGGTCAATTATTTTCTACCATCTCAAAAGTTCCCAAAGCACCAAAAGGAGTTTTCACTTGAAAAAGAACAGTTTTTCGTCGTGTACAGGGAGTAAAATTATATGATTAAGTGGTATTATATGAAAATGACTGTGTGAAACTTCGTCTATAATGCCTTGCTGAGTACAATAGTAGTATCTACACTTTTTATCAAAATTGAGTCACGTCATTATGGCCATTTGTGAAAGGGAAACATTTTAAAACAAATTCTGAAAAACTAGAATCTGAATCAAATATATATAAGCGAACATCTTTAAAGAGCCGTTTCTCATTTTGAGCTAAGCTGTAGATAAGACTTTTGTGCTTAAACGAAGTTTCATACTGTCATTTTCATATAATGCTACTAAAACGTGCCAATAAGTGTAAGACATATCATAAGTAAAACTAAATGCGGGGATTTTTTTTCTTTTGAGAATACAAAAAAAAACCATTATTTGTTTAATTTTTTGGGATATATTGAAAAATAGATTAAACTCAAAGCAATTAAGCTCGATTTTCTCAGAGTTGCCACCTCCAAAATGAATCTTAGTTATCGAGAATCAGCTTTCGAGAAAGGGAAGAAGCTGCACTAGCCTTGAAAACTATTAAAAGGAAATTTATATAATATTAACGTTACTCTAAACTTAATACATCCATTTTGATCTGCAATTGGCATACATAATATCTTTATTCTTAAAACATGATCTTTAATAATATATGTCATGAAAATGAAAGTAGCTTCCTTCCTCACTTTTACGTCATTTTTCTCAAATTATAAACGAGCAGAAACGCTCAGCAAGCCTATATCGATTCGGTTCACATTTTTGTGATGCATGGAGTTGCGACAAAAGAAATAGAAATTCTGAAGAAAAAGAAACAAATTTCTTCACAGAGAGAATGTCTTATCATTTATATTTTTGTTTCAGCTTTTCGTGTCGTTTCGAACCAAGAAAAATTGAAACAGAGCTTACAATATAGCCTGCCTTAACTTCTTATACAGTTTATAAATGTTTCCAAAATCTTTTCTTTCCACCCTCCCCCTTATGCCGAGTTCTCTTTCATATTCTTCTGAATATTTTACTAGAAATTTACCGCCTCAGTAAATTTTTTAGGATATAAAGTATTAGAGTTTTGCTGCGCAAGAAGCCGTATTGAATTTTAGAGCTTCAAATACTTATGCTAAGAGACAAGCTTATAGCACAAATATGCGTCCGAAATATATTGACAGATTTGTAACGTATTTATGTTAACATTTCTGATCGAAATGATTTTTGTGAAATCATTTGATTTATTTATAAAGTTATTTAGTACTATGATAACTTTGGCTTTTTTTTTTCGGAAAGAAAAAATGAGGGGAAATGAGAAGAAAAAATAGGACAGGATAGCCAGATAGAAATAAATTTTTTGTACGCGAAGAGAATTTAAATCAAGCCGAGTTAGAGAAAATAAATATTGTTAGCTTGGCACTGTAGTAGCTCTTCTAGTGGCAACAATAAAATACTTTCATTGGAAATGTTCTTTTAGAGTATGTTTTATGAGAAAATTCGAAGATTCTTGATTGGGTGTTCTAGAAAAGCACTAGATTATATTCTAATTACTGCGAAGGAAAAGGTTGTATACCACACGAAACTAATGAAGATATAGCAATAACTAACTCTTACAAAAAAATTTATCTAGTTGTTTATCTCAAAACAAATTACTGCACGTAAATAATTTTAACTTAATTTGAACTAATATTATATTAATTGAATTTTTGTACAATATTTATTGTAATTCATTCTGTTAAATAGTCATTTTTCCTTAAGAATTTTTGAATTGAACTCGGGCGTAAATAATGGTATTTGACAAAACTGTAAAATCGATTTCTTAAGTGAAAACAATGGTATATCTCTACTAATTAATAAAGCTGAAGGTGGGTCTGTCTGTTACGCGCGTAGCGCCCAAACCGTTCCATTGATTTTTGTAAAATTTGGCACAAAATTAGTTTTTAGCATGGGTGTGTGTACTACGAAGCGGTTTTTTTTTTTTTTTTTTTTCGAAAATTCTATTTCGTTCTTTTTCTATTCTAATTCTTCTCTCATTTTTCATAAAAATTCTATAAAACGGGGAAGAAACATTTCATACACATTTTCAAGTCGTATGTCATTTGAAAGCTTGAAATTTTCTGCTAAAAATGATATCAGTTTGAAGTTTCTACGATTATTAGAAGAGCTGTAATAATTGTTTTAGAATCCCGGAAATTCAAGGCTTACCTTGAGCAAAACAAGCCAAACGATTCTAAAATGGTTTTTGCTCGAGAAAAAAATTTGAAAATAAAAATGAAATGAATTATTTTCTCAACGGAAATCAACTTTTCATGTTGTTACCATCGTTACGTTTTCATTTCCTTTATTTGTTTCGTTCTTTTTCCCTTAATTTTTAAAATGTATTTGTTTTTGTAGCAATCCAAACTCCAAGCCTTATTAAAATTAGTTAAATGAAATGTTTTAACTGTTGTGAAAAAAATCGTCTGCTTTTCTTTTTTTAGTTTTTAAGGAATTAAAACTCGGTAAATTATAAAAATACCGTATGAATTGGGTATTGCAACGTTCTTTCTAAAATGTTTCATTTCTTAAAATGTATTTCGCTTTTAAAGCTAAGGAAGAAACTTTCCTTCTTTTAAACTTTGGTAAGATTTTTGTTGGTTACACTAAGCAACAAAATTGTTCTTATTTTATCTTCCGTCTTATTTTTATATCATAATTTTAAAGAATTATAGTTGAATTATAACTAAAATTGCGTATTCTTTCTGCGATATCAATTTATTACCAAATGATGTATTAATTTTATACCACGGGCAAGGCCGTGCGGGAACCGCTAGTGGGCACATAAAGTAAAGTCTTATACGGTTTTGATGTTTTTCTCATAAATGGCGACACAAAAATTTCCGATTTCTGCAATATAGCATTGCGTTCATGTAAAAACTGGTAAAAACGCCAGATATTGAACACGCGGCCAGAACTTCTGGTGGCAATAGGAGTGAAATTTCGGCTGAATATAGTGAAAGTGATTTTGATGACTCCGATAAGGACCCCGAATATATATATATCTAGTGACGAGGGATCGAAAGTTAAGGTACGAATTGTAATTTATTTTAGGTTATTTTAAAATTTCTATACAGCATGTAAATAATGTTATGTGTATTCAGATACCATTTTCTGCATGTCTTAAGAGTATGGCTGGATGTAAACAATGTTATGCGTATTCAGACACCATTTTTTACATGCACTTAGAGTATGGCTGATTCGTTATCATAATAATGTTACTATAAAATTCTTTGTTTTTCCGAAAAAAAAACTGCAAGGCTTAAATTCAAGGAAGCTTTTAATTCATCTTCGACATTAAGCGATTGTCAAGATGAAAACATTGAGGAGAATGGTATCATAGAAAAGCAAAAGTTGACCGGGACGCAATTAAAAGAGCAAACATGGAAGCCACTAAAATAAAAATACATACGCAATAAACATTTGACCTTCAACAAGCTTTGCCAGCACCAAAGCTTTCGACCGAGCCGACGTTCTACACTGCTCAAAACAATTAGGGGAGCAAGCAAAAAAGTGAAGAAAACCGTGCAAGACAGCCACGGATTGGCGTACAATGGTAGTACGCGTGCATCAATGCACAATACAGAAAAAAAGACCTAAAAACTTTGGAATTAATCTTGAATTCTTTGAAAATGTGGAAAAGACATAAAAAGGTGATTTTGGGCAACATTTTGGTTACATGTAAAAAATAAAAAAAAGGTACTTTTTAGACATGTTTCATGTGTTTTAATAAGGCGTGTGGTCTCCTTGAACAGCTAAGACTGCTGCACACCTGTTTGGTATGGATGCGATAAGCTTATGGGCATGAATTTGGGGAGTACTGTGGCACTCCTCAAGAAGTGCAATCTCCAAGTCTCGGACAGTAACAGGCGACCTTTGTCACTCAGCAATGCATTGTCCGACCATGTCCTAAACATGATTGATTAGATTCAGGTCAGTAGAGCACGCTGGTCATTCCATACGCTGTATTTTTTCAGTTTCAAACATGTACTCCATCAGACGAGCTCTCAGCGGTCGAGCAATATTGTTTTGAAAAACAAAGGAATATCCAATAGCTCCAGCGTGAGGGGTGACATGAGGTCTCAGTATATCGTCTGCATACCTTTGGCACGTCAAAGTGCCATTCCAAATGATATGCAAGCCCGTACGTCCGCCTATTCTGATTCCACCCCATACCACCCAACCAGCTCGTCTGTTTTGTGACCTTTCACGAACGAACGCGGGATTATTTCGAGTGCCCCTGTCCCTCCATACCAGAACAAGTCCGTTGTCACTCTCCAGACTGAATTGCAACCCCTCTGTAAACAGCACTTGGCTCCAACCATGTTGCTCCCAATTTCGATGTTCAGCAGTCCGTCTTCTTCGGGCCACACAGTCGCGTGGGGTCATCAACATTTAGACCATTGGCCTACGTGCATAGAGCCCTCCCTCATGAAACCCATTACGTACTGTTCGGCTGGGGGGGGGGACACCCTTCGTAATATTGCCAAGAGCAACTGCCTTTGCAGATGCGTAGCATTCTCTATTCTGTTTCGACGGGCTGTTAACCGTATATACCGGTCATCAGTTGCTGTAGTGGCACATGGCTGACCTTGCCCTGATCGATGTCAAACATTTCCTGTTTCTTGGAATCGTTTCCACAGCTTTGCAACACTTCTGACGACTCCAACTGCATCCGCGACACAACGTTGTGTTTACCCGGATTCCACCCTGCCTATAACATGCCATGGCATGGATTCCAGTAAATCATGTTGTTGAAACATTCTCAAGTAACCTTGTCTCCAGACAAAAATGTAAAAAAACTACTGCGCTGTCGAATTTAACAGTTACGGCAATAAAACGGACGCTTCTGCAACATCCCGATTTCCACACTTATCATCTTTTTCTGGTTTTTGGCCTCATTAACTTTAATTTGTTCATAAAATTATCTTATTCCGTTTCCTGGTAGGCTTTGAATTAAGAACGGTTCATTTTATGTTACTTATTGGTATACATATTTGCGTAATTTTGTTAAAACCATGTGCTTCCTTAATTGTTTTGAGCAGTGTACAAAAAGATGTTTTGTGTTAACTTCAGCATCCATCGCCTGCATCCCTTACAAGGATATTTTTGCACGTGGGATGAGTCAACATCAACGTCTGGAAGAGGGGCTGATGAAATAGGAAGCTTTTGAAGCATTTTTTGGAACATAATGTCAAAGCTACGAAGTTGATTTGCCATCTAAGCCAACTGTGGAGGCCAAAACAAAATTTAGTTACTTAAATGTACATAGGACTTGCAAGCGTAACAGTGTGGCTTTGCTTGCAAGCCCTATGTACATTTAAGTAAGTTGTCCACCACATATTCCCACAAGTTGGGCATACTATGATTCCCTCTGATATAGAGATTTTGTTTAAGTAGAAAATATGTCAGGGCCCATTGCCAATAAATTTATACTCCTGATGAATGGAAAAATGTACTCATAGCTGCTCAAAAGAAGACACCGTTCTTTGTTTACAGAATGAATCAGAATGATTTTTTTAAAGGGTCCAGTATGAGACAATATTTTGAGAACCAAAAGCATTTCAAGAAATTGGTAAAAGGAACGTCATAACGATGCGATTGTCTTCAGAAGACCTCCGTAAAATAGAAATGTCCAAAACATATTCAGGCTTATTTTCTTCTATTACCAAGATGTACCTCAAAAAACTTCTCATTCAAGATTTGGAAAAGAAGTACAGTTCCAAGCTACCTATAGATCGGGGAAAACTTGAACACATTCTCTCTTGTTTAAGTGTCTAACATATAAAAATCAATAAATTCGTCATTCTTATGTAATAGAATAGTTTCATAATGTATAGAAGATATAAATCAACTAGTTACATCATATGCTGAATGGAATTATTGATTCGTATTTGGCACAAGAAAATGAATTCCTAAAATGATATACAGTAGGATGAATTATTAGCAGCTGCCCAGATAAGAGTTTATTATGTCATACAAAGGAGTATGAATTCTTAATATGTCATTACAGAAGTATAGGTTCTTCATATTACACATAGAGGAACGAATAGCTTACATACCATACGCAAAAGAATGTATGTTTTATTAATTCACAAAGGGCAATTCTTTCACACTAAATATGAAATATATGCTATTCATATCTTTTCCAGTCCATTTATGTATGAATATGACGCGAAGAAAGATTAATGTTTTATATTGTACACAGGGTTTCATTTTATTTTACCAAATTTTATTTTTATATTATTGAATTTGTTCAAGTACAGACAATTTCATTCTTGATGTTATAGGATTGGTTCGGGTAAGTGGGCCACCCCCCTTAAAACTGAACTGCGCGTATAGTTTTTAGACTTTTTTGTACTGATCATGTCAAATTGCATCACAGTGATTGCTTTTGCATATATTTGGGCTTCATGGAACTTTTTTTTAGATCATATAATTTATGACAAAAAAAATTTCCAAAAAAAATATTTTTTGCGAGTTCAAGCAACATTTTTCAAAGAATTGTTTTCATCTTAGTTTTTATTATTTTTTCTATGTTTCATCAAGTTTTCTTGTAGAGTTTAAAATAAAGTAAACATTGAAATAAGATTTTTTATGCAAAGTATTATTAATAAGTGTTTATTGGTTTTTCGCTATTAGGGTAAGTGGGCCCCCTCACTATGGTGTAAGTGCTCCCCCTCATAGTAACGATGATTTCAAAATGAAAAGCAGTTTTGATGAGGCATTTTCTACGATGAAATGAAAGATATTTTACAGATACCTAGAAGAAATTGATGGTTTAGCTACAAAAACTGCCAAAGCTTGTAACTATGTATTTGTAAAACTTGCATCAAGGAAAACCATAAAGTATTAAGACGGTCGAATTTTAAAATATGATACAAATGAAAAAAAATACTGAAAAATTTAATAGAAAGAATAGAAATAGCTACACTTTTTATTGGTTGGATGTAGGTGATGTTAGAATTATAACTGTGGATGAAATGATAACATTTCCTACTAAGAAATCTTCAAATAGAAGCTGCCATTAAGTGTTTCCATTTTTTTTCAACCTGTATTTTTTTCCTATTTTACCAAAATTGATCTTAATCGACTCCATTATGTTTGATCAACATTAATTTATATGTAAAAGCAAAAAATACGCCTAACGGCTTTTAATGAATTTCACAGACACAATTATTTTGTATTCCGCTTTATAATTTTCTGTCATACACATTTAAATGTAAATAGATATCTCATTAATGGATACATTTACAGAAAAATATTCCCTACTACAATACTGCATACTTTGTCAGGTAGGACCCATAAACCCCTTTCCAAAATATGCTCGCTTTAAATATAAATAAATGGTAGGGGGCCCACTTACCCCTTCCTACGGGGAAAATGGGTCTTTCACACCATTTTGTAAAGAATACGATGGTTCAAAATATTTAAAGCATTTTTTTTCGGAAATAATGCTGAACTTGTGTTCATTAATAATGTCCAAGATAAAATAAGTGAAAAAATTTAAGCTGTTTTGCCTTAAAACTTTTGTATAAGGCTTTAAAAACGAACTGTTCTAAAAAAGGGGCCCACTTACCCTAACCAACCCCACATTTGATGATTATTTCTTTGTGTAACTAAAACATATTAACTCCTCTTATTGTAGCGAAAGAGCTTTTATGAGCTGTACTACGCCGAAAGATTATTTATTTTTAAACCATTTTATTTATTTTTCATCTATATGTATAAAAATGTATCTTTGTATCTATTAATGCATGTATCTATGTCCTTTATAGACTCAAAAACTACCCGTCAGATTTCGCTAAAAATTTCACAGTGCGTTTGTGTCCTCACTGAGCACATCGAGAGACCAATTGGGAAAAAATCTGACAGGTAGTTCTTTCTTTTTTTTTTCTAATTTTAGTTGAGACTTCCACATAAAATCTCCATTTAAATCATTATTTAGTTCAACTCAACTTCCCCTCGATAGCTAATTTTGCGTTTGATTTTTTCCCTGTTTCGCGTGGTTTTCTGAGGCTTCTTTCAATTCAAATAGTTAAGAAATGTTTCTTTCGTGAGTGTTCACCCTTGAATATATAATACTTCTGTTTTTAGCCTACTTTCCCGTTAAAAATAAAAGAAAGACGAAAAAAGTATGATAAAGTAGCTTAATGCATCTAAAAAATATCGCCAAGTCCAAAAAATATCGCCAAGTTAAAAAAAAATATCGCCAAGTCCAAAAAATATCGCCAAGTAAAAAAAATAAAGAGGTAAAATGAATATCGAAAAATTAAAATTTTGAAAGTAGGGTATTGAGATGGGGAATTTGTGTGTCTGTCGGTCGGTCGGTCTGTCTGTCCCCCCCCCTAATAACTTTTGAATGAACATTCCGAGTTGGACAAACTTTTTTTTGTTGGAAAGATCTCGGCGAGTACAGCTCATTCCCATATTTGACTTTTTGATTTGAACAATTTTTGGTTCAAATTTGAGCCGTTCAAACAACCGGTCCCGCGATACTAACTTTTGAATGAACAGTCCGATTTGAAGAAACTTTTTTTTGTTCGAAAGATCTTTTCAAGGATACTTTATTCCCGTATCTACATTTTCGATTTGAACAATTTTTCGTTCAACATTGAACCGTTCAAACAAGCTGTCACCCCTAATAACTTTTGAGTGAACAGTCCGATTTAAACAAACTTTTTTTTACTAGTTACGGATTCCGGGCTGTTGTGCCATGGTCTGGATGACTTTAATCCATACGTTTCAATCGCAACTGCGGCGATCATCTTCAGTGGGTGTCGTTGATTTATTTGGCGACTGATGCGAAATTTCGAACTGCTGCAAGATTTTAAATTGTAAACGCAGCGCCCTCTACTTTCCGGCTCGGGATTGACAGATGACTGGATGCCAAAGCTTGTTAACTTTTACTTCTTCCTCCTTCTTGTTAAAATTATTTGGGTGTTTGAAAATTTCAATGGCCTCTCTATGCAATCTGGGGAAAAAAATTTTTCAGTAATGGAATACATGATATAAAATTCAATGAGGCCAAAATAATTTCACGGACTTCAAATTTTTTCCCCAGATTGCATAGAGAGGCCATTGAAATTTTCAAACACCCAAATAATTTTAACAAGAAGGAGGAAGAAGTAAAAGTTAACAAGCTTTGGCATCCAGTCATCTGTCAATCCCGAGCCGGAAAGTAGAGGGCGCTGCGTTTACAATTTAAAATCTTGCAGCAGTTCGAAATTTCGCATCAGTCGCCAAATAAATCAACGACACCCACTGAAGATGATCGCCGCAGTTGCGATTGAAACGTATGGATTAAAGTCATCCAGACCACGGCACAACAGCCCGGAATCCGTAACTAGTATTTACTCCGGCCGTGAAAGCCTTCATTCTTACATTAAACTTTTTTTTGTTCGAAAGATCTCGGCAAGGATACTTCATTACCGTATTTAAATTTTCAATTTGAAAATTTTTTTCGTTCAACATTGAACGGTTTAAGCAACCTTTCTCCATCTAATAACTTTTAAGTGAACCGTCTGAATTGAATAAACTTTTTTTGTTCGAAAGATCTCGTTGAGACTCATTCCCATATTTCACTTTTCAATTTGAACCATTTTTCGTTCAATGATGAACCGTTCAGAAAAAATTTTAATATGAGCGCCTACTGGGAAATTTAAATTGAATGTTGATTCTGAACTTAAAGGCGAATTTCCTTCAAACTAACTTTGTAAGAAAACGGTTTTGATAAATAATGTTTGTAAAGTACTTTTCTGAATCATCTTCTGTGAGGACTCTGATTCCGACTCCGACTCCGCAAACATGACGGAAATGCAAGCTCAGAAAAAAATGACTGATTGGGCAGACGATTTTTTGTTTATTTATTCATTTTTTTGTTTAATTAATTATTATTATTTCTATTTTTTTTTTTTTTTTTTTTGGCAGACGATATTTTTTTTGATTACAAAAATTGTTCATTCACTAGAGCATTTTATTCTTTATTTATATTTAACAACTGGCAACGGGTTAAAAATAAAATTCGAGACATTTTATTAACGAACGAGGTTTTTTTTCTTTCTTTGATAAAATGTGTTTTGATGTTCTTCGTACTTTTATTTTATATATTTATTTATTTTTTTCTTTTGAAAACGATTGCGAAATTTTTCTACAGAAGAACTATAACAGTTACATTCTTTAAAAGGTGCGACAAAACTTTATTTACTCGTTTATTTACTTTTTACGTGTTCATTTCATCTGATGAGAGGGGTATATTTTGCTTTTAGAAATCAGCTTTAAGTGCTATAAAGATATGTTTGGCATAATTTTCAGTTTCAGATATTCAAGAGAATATTGATTAGATGCTAGAATGCCGATGTCGATGTACGGGAAAGTAGGCTCGTTTAGTTCTTGACAGAACTTCTTGTTATTTTTTCAAAAGTAAAAACTTAATATTTTAGAAAATTATGTCTGGTTGTCCTTCACGCCGATTTAACTGACCACTTTGTCACAAAAAATACCTTCTTGGATTTCGCATGTTGCATTTTAACCCGCGCGACGCCAGGCATATCCACTAGTCTAGATATAAAAACGGAAAAAGGCACATTAGTTCGTTTTAAAATATGACTCTGTTAAGAGTCCGTCGCAAGTTCAAACTTTCTTAAATGGCGACTAGAATCTTGATGAACACACAATTAATTTATTTACAAATATTTATACTTATTTACAATAGTCGGGTAACAATTGTTAAACATCCAGCAACTCTGGATAATTAACTCAAGGTACTGTCAAAATGGAAATTTTTCCTGTTTTTCATAAGATGTACAAAAATGTCATTATTTCACCATAAAATAGAAATATGAATTCTACCAAGAAAAAAAAATACACAAAACTTTGCTTCTATGCTTTTACTGGCCATAAAATTATGTATAAAAAATGAAAATAATAAATATATTTTAAAAAAATAGGGAAAAGTACTAGCAGCTTATTAAACGCGTTTAAAGCATTTCTATGTACTATGTTCACGCAAAAAGATTTTGTAGTCTCACTGAATATTTTATCAAAAATTTAATGCGGCGGAATATTTCCTAAAATAAAAGTTTTACAGCTTTCCGTTCTTACGCAGTTGCAATATAGAATTTCGGGACTTGAAAAATTCATGCTCAAAGACACGTTAAAAAAGAAATATGCTCATAATATATTGGGAGATTTGTTTTGTATGTAGGAAGATGGACCGGGACAGCATTTTTCAAGTTATGTGCTATTATTTATTTATGGTTTCTTTTAGATATCACGTAAGTATATTCCATAACCACTGTTTTGCTTTTTTTCACTGCATAATTGATGACAAAAAACAATCAGTTGGAATGATGTGGGTGGTTCTCTCTCTCTCTCTCTCTCTCTCTGTGCGCTAAAAGTTTTTACTAGCTTTTTTTTTTTTTCATGCGCATAATTTTTAGAATAAAGCCCCATTACTTTTCGTTTAGTTACTTTTGGTATTTTTTCATAATAACCATAAGAAATCTTGTGAAACATCAAATATGCATTTCATTATATATATATATATATATATATATATATATATATATATATATATATGAATACACTGGTGTGCAAAAATTAAGGGCAAAACATATTTCTGAGCATAACGTTGCACCATAGTTTTCGAGGCTAATGCAAATAATACTGTAATATCACCGAAGCTCAAGAACACAGGTAATGTAAGCAGCACTTCCCCAAAAAGAAATTTAAAGTATAAAAGTAAACTTTATTGAAAGAATAGTATAGAGAATAGTACGACGGAAAGTCAAAACATCCATGCAGCAGTTATTCATCAGAAAATATCTAACCATTGGAAAGGGATATACTCCTTTGAAAACTGGGAAGGTTTTACATCGTTTACTGATGCTGAGTAGGATCTTATCAAAGGGCTGTTGATGCATTGCTGCCCATTCCTCTTGTAGCGCCAATTACAGTCACGGAATCGTTACTGGAAGTAAATAACCTGCTGCCAAGTTTCTGGAAAGTTTCATACCTGCTACATGGGATTTATATCATAAGACCTTACCTGGCAATCTATGCGTTTAGAATTTTCACTTTTCGACAGTAACCGTGAGGTATGATTGAGCTTTGTTGTCCCTGAAAAGAAGCTGAAGACCCATAGGCACCTCTAAAAACACGCACATAAGGATGAAGAACCGCGTTATAATAGTGAGTCAGTCATTTAATTTACTGTGAAGGTCTCTAAGACTATCAATCATGATTCCTCAAAAAGAGCACTTTCTAAACTTTAAACACGTAATTTTTTACCCTGTTGGAGGGCTATTCATCGTTCCCTGCTCTTTTCAGATGCGTATGAGTTCAGAATAGCCAACCAGAATAAAGTTATCCTCATCCGGAAAAGCAGCAATTTTACAGTTCAGTATTGTAAAACAGAAATTTTACAGCTTATTACCGTAAATTTAGCAATTTTCACAGTTTGTTACTATAAAATTAGCTGTATTATACTGTAAAAACAACACCTATTTTTTACAGTGCATACTTCGACGAGCCTAAAGCTTTCCATTGACTCAACGTTAGTTAAAACCGTCCAGATATCTTCTAAGTGACCCATTGTGTGACATTTAGCACTGAGGCAAAAATTTTCCGTGATTTAAATTGATAAATAAAGTGTAGTTGACTCAAACATACTCAGCTCAAGCCGCTAGTGTTTTCTACTCCCATTTGAAACTTCCCCACCATGTCTAACTGCATGTGCTCGCATGTATTAACGTACCTGACCCTAGTAATTGGTCTTTCTCCCGCTCTGCCTTTTTTTCTACTGGCATGCTATTTTTTTTTTTTTTGAATCTCCCTTGATTTTTACACACCAGTGTATAGATATAGCATGGGTACGTGTGCTTGGAAATTAAGGTGGAACGTACACTAGTCTACAAAATTAAGACAAGTTTTAGACGTGGTCAATTATCTCCGAAACTACTTAACCAATTTATTTTGTGTATAAAATTTTAATGAAATTTATACGCACATTATATATATATCTAAGAGGGATGCGAATCCCTAAGTCATGATAGTAAAAAAATCTTAATCGATGAATACATCTATGACCCTGCCTGGATTTCAGTATGGGCCCTCGGCACGGGGAGCCTAGTGCTCTACCGTTTGTATCGCTGCGGGGATATTTCACGTCCATTAATACCCATATTCCGGTATTGTACACTATAAAAAATAAATGCTGTTTTTACAGTATAATGCAGCTAATTTTACAGTAGTTAACTAAAATTGCTAGTTTCACAATTTATTACAGTGCATTTTACAGTTTTAAACTGGAACTTTTGCTGCCAGTATTATACTGTCGTTTTTATAGTAGTATAAAAAAGCTAATTTTATGGTAAAATTGCTAATTTTTCAGTAATAAACTGCAAAAATGCTATTTTTACAGTAATAAACTGTAAAATAGCAAGTTTTACAATTTATTACTGTACTTTTACAGCTTTAAGCCAGAACTTCTGCTGCCAGTATTATACTGTAAAAAACACAGATTTTTTTTTTGCAGTGTATATTGCCAACAGTACTTTTGTCTGAATTTTCTACGCAAACCAGTAATTAGGATCCTCGTAGGGAGGCAACCCAGTATCTATTCCCGGTAAAAGTAGCTCATCGTTTTTCAAGTGCCATCTGGTACTTTATAATTTTTTTTAAATGCATGCTGAAAGGTGAAGAAAGAGCTGATAAGAGGATTATTTTAATAGGTTAACTGAGTTACGACTGGTTTCAGTCTAACGAACTCGTCTTTTCCTTTTACCCCCCCCCCCCCCCCCGACACACACAAAAAAAAAAACGTTTCATTTAAGCATCAGTATATTATGTTCGATCATACAATCACAACAGATTTTTTTTTTTTTTTTTTGTTACGTTTCGATGTTTAAAATTCTTACATTAACTTCTCATAGTTTCATTTTTAAATAACCGTATTTAAAGTGCGTTTTTACAAGCAAGTGTAAATATTTTATTTCCCAATAAACCCTTCCTCCCCATTCCTTACCACCGTCAAAGAAAGAATTTTCTAAAACTTTAAAACTTGGTGTAGAAAAACTCTTTGCTTAAGCGAAAGACAACAATTCACAAAGTTTACATTGTTGAAATTTTTTCTTTCTTTTATGAAAGTATTTTGGCTTTTAGCCCAGAGCAATTTGCTTGCCATTGTTATTGCAGAAAATCGCACAACTTAAAATTCAAACATCACCAAGTATTTGTTTCCTACAATATCAATCTGCTTTATGAAAAAAGTTAATCATCGTCAATAAAATTTTAAAAAGTTATATTTAAGAATATGTCTATGGAGGCGATAATTGCGCACAATGCTTCTTTCTAAATTTCTAAAGAAACTTAAAAAATTTGGGAGGAAGGGGTAACTTTTCTCTTTTATTTCCGTGCCTCCTTGAAGTACTCTACTATTGCAAGGAAATGCTGCAAAAATACCTTTAAAGTGCATCAGAGGCAATGTATAATATCTATACTGGTGACGAATCATTGACATATGTATATTCGAACGAAATGAAAGCAACAACGGACTGTATTTTGTCCTCCAAGATGAATAAATCCAACAAAAGTTTTTCGTAGGAAAAGCACACCAAGGCAAATGGCTGCCTGTTTCTCTGGAAAAACCGGTAAGGTGGCAACAGTGACATTATAGGAGCATAAGACTGTCCATTACGAATGGTACCTGACCACCTGTTTGCTGGCTGGAAGACATCGCAGAAGTTGGAAAAAAAACAGAAGAAGAAGATAATATTTTATCGTCACGACAATACGAGCTCCGGTGTATTGCCCAAAATAAAGCAGTTTTTGACCGGTCAAAACATCGAGTTGATAGTAGGTCAAGCCTCATACAACGTTGGTTAGTAGCCTAAAAACATTGTTTTTTGATTCACGAACTTTTAAAACAAATCACGTAATCAACTATTTTTGACTCTAGAAGATGCGATTGGTGATTTTATCATTGCATGTTTTTGAGTATTTGAAACTGAGTGGGGAAAATGCCTCAAAAATTGATCAACTCTTATGTAAAAGTGTATCGGTCTTCTTGCAGAATATTTTTAAAAACAATAAGACTAATTTAGGTGATAAATATTTGTTTTTTCATTTCTAGGTCCGAAATATAAATAGCAACCTAGATAATATCGCATTTATACTACCTAATCGCTGTCTTTGTACACAAAAAGAGATATGTTTCCTGTTTAGAAAAGTGTCCTTAATTAGGAAAAGGTATATTGGAAATAATTTCCAAGCTGATAAACTGAAGGAAAGATTTAATTTATACAAAATCAGAAAATCAGAATTGGGAAATAGGAAAGTAAGCCCGTTTAGTTCTGGACGGAGATAACTTATTATACTGTCGTTAGAAGTTTTGGCTATACAATCATGATTTTTAAAACTGGTCCAACCTGACACATTTTGTGCATTTACAAAATAGAATGCAGTTTGAAAAATATATTCTGGGTCGCAGCATTTTGTTCTTAAGTCCACACAAATGGCCATCAGCATATAAATTTTGTGTAAATTCGTCATATCGGTATCATGATTATTTTCTCACAGTTCCTACCAATGCAGCAAGCGAAAAAAAAGGCCTTCGACAAGATGTTTGGGTCAGCTTAAACATTCTTTAGAACATCTCTGTACAGGGCATTTAGTGCACCTCAACTGCTTATTTTTAGGATGGTTATTTTTTTACTTCCTTGGATAAGCCGATAGTTCTCCACATTTGGCAGCTTGTTATTCTTTCTCTTGGGTTTCATCATCGATTTCTAACTAACCATTAATGGAATGCTGCAAATGTGCTACGTTCAGATTAAATGTACCTAATTTCTCATCTTGTAGCCTCTGTTGTTTTTATGTAACAGCAGAAGTTACGCTTGTAGCACAAAAAAATAATCGGTGAACATTGTACAATGTTTTATATTTGTAACTATCCTAAAATCAGGATAGGAAATATAATGAAAAATTTGTAACAAGGTTTCAAAAAGTAAAAGCATGCACTTCAAAATATATTATAGCTGATACTGTGGCTGCATTCTAAAACGGGTTATGTGGCTGATTAATCACTAGTAATCTTCTGTGTTTTTCTACGTTGGTTATACCCTTAAAAGTGAAGGATTTTTTTTACCACTAACGTAGGCAACAGAAACAGGAACGCCTAATGTTTTAAGATATTCTACACTGTAAAAAATGAACGCTGTTTTTACAGTATTATGCATCTAATTTGATAGTACTAAACTGTAAAAATTTCTAAATTTACACTTATAAACTGTAAAATTGCTAACTTTACAGCACTAAACTGTAAAATTGCTGATTTTACAGTAATAAACTCTCAAATTACTAATTTTACAGTTTATTACAGTTCATTTTAGTTTTAAACTGGAACCTCTGCTGCCAGTATTATACTGTTGTTTTTGCAGTATAATACAGATAAATTTTATGACAATACACTGTAAAATTTCTAACTTTACAGTTAGATAAGAAACTGTAAAAGTGCTAGCTTTACAGTTTATTACTGTGCATTTTAGCGTTTTAAATTTGAACCTCTGCTCCCAGTATTATACTATAAAAACAACAGTTCCTTTTCGCAGTGCAATTGATATGTTACGAAATCAATAATAGCATTTGCTACTATGATGAATTATTTAAACACGAAGAAAAAATGATATAATAATCTTCTTTCTATCTATTTATATATACAGATAAGAGGAGGATATTATGGAACACAAAAAGAGGAAAACATATGAATATTGAGGTTTCAGCTATATTAACTACGCAAAAAGACTTTACCTGAATGTTTCTGTCGTACCACTCGCAACAGGAGAAAATGAATTTTGTAATTTTCAAGAGTTTCTTTAAGAGGTATGTTTACAAACATTTCTTTCCAATTTAGTTTTAATAGCCGTTTTAGCCTTTCACGTTCAAAACAGTCGACAATTTGAGCTTTGTTTGATACTTGTTAAGTTTTTAAATAGCATTTATAACCACCTCTTTTTATAATGTCAATGAGTGTTTTGCATGACTATTTTTTCCCCTTTGCCTTTTTACCCTTTTTTTTTTTGGAAAGAGTTCTTCCTATATTGGATTTCGAGTTTGATCACAAGGGTCAAAGGAAGTATTCTTAACCATTAAACCACATGAAATTGTTAGTTTTACTCCAAAATAATTTTGCGAAATTTTTCAGATGTAGTATTTTTTTCGCCGTTCCCTCTTCTCTCTTGCTCTTATTCCTAGTCGATTAATGTCAACAATTTGTCGAACCACAAACCATTTTAATTTTAACTGAATGTATCATAAATACCGTTCCATAAGATTTATAATTGCATGCCCAGCTAAAGTTAGCAGGCGAAATTTTTGGAGAAAAATCAGACTTCGAACCTCAGGTGTTCCAGATCTTTCCGGCCCACAGAAGCTGTAAAATTTCCCCCTTTTATCATGAATCCAGTTACTACTAGTTCCTTCTGTTTTTACTTTTTGTAATATTTTTTGTATTCATGGAGCTGGTTTGATCTTTGTCTTGCCAGCTAGGGATCAGAAACATTAAACAAACACAATCATTTTATAGTAGTAATTTAAATATTAATGCTAAGCACTATATACATTAAAGAAATTATATAGTCAAAGTAATTGCACGTACAACAAACAATGAGGAACAGATGGAAATAACCACAAACTCATTAAGATTTGGTTTTTTGTTAACCACACCAGGTATAAATAGGGGTGCAGTATTTTTAAAATGACGGGGGGGGGATAAAACGAGAAAAACTGTCCTTTTCTTTTTCTTTTAAAGTACGCTGCTTGACATTGAAAATGCAACACCAAGAAGAAGTGGTCAGAAATTGATGACATTTGGTAAGAAGACAGAGACAGCATGGAACAATAAGTGATATTTATTTCAAAATAAATAGGCAAAATTTAGAGCGAGGACGGCGTCGGCTCAGTAAGAAGTAGGACCACCGCGGACAGCGATGCACGAAGAAACACGTCTAGGCATGGAGTCAATCAGCCTGCGGATGGTGTCCTGAGGGATGGCACTCCATTCCCTTTCAACCATTTGCCACAGTTCGTCCTCTGAACGAGGCAGTAGCAGGTTCTGCAAACGGCGTCCAATCACGTCCCACACATGTTCGATTGGTGACAAGTCAGGAGAGTATGGTGGCCAGGAAAGCATCTGTACACCTCGCAGAGCATGTTGGCTGATTCGAGCACTGTGAGGCCGGGCGTTATCCTGTTGAAAAATTGCATTTGGCAGACCCTGAAGGTAGGGGATTGCCACCGGCCGCAGTACATTATCTACATATCGTTGGGCCGTCATAGTGCCCCGAATACGAACTAGAGGTGATACGGAATTGTATGCAATAGCGCCCCAAACCATTATGCCACGTTGTCGCGCTGTGGGGCGTTCCACAGTTACTGCCGCATTCGATCTTTCTCCACGTCGACGCCACACACGTATGCGATGACTATTGCTGGACAAACAGAAGCGGGATTCATCTGAGAACACTACGGTTTGCCATTCTGCCATCCACGTCGCTCTGGTAAGGCACCATTCCAAACGTTGGAGTCTGTGCTGTGAGGTCAATGGCAGTCTTCTTAGCGGGCGCCGTGATTGCAGGCCACGTGCAACCAGTCGACGGGAAATGGTTCTGGTCGACACAGGAACATCCAGGGTACCTTGCACGTGCTGCAGAATCGACGTACAAGTGACTTGCGGGTCCGCCACAGCTTGTCGGTGAATCTGTCGATCCAAGCGGTCTGACGTCACTCTGGCTGCACCTGCACCCCTCAATGTGGCTACATTTCCTCTTTCCAACCATCTCCGACACAGCCGATGCACAGTGCTTGCATCCATGTGGGTATCAGCTGCAATTTGACGTATGGACCAACCTCCCCTTCTCAGTCCGATCACCATACCCCTTGTAAAGTCGTCTATATGCTGGAAGTGTCTTCGTTGAGGACGGCGTGGCATTTCCTCCTATCACACGTATCCTTCGAGATAAAAACCAAATTTCTCCGATAATTAGTCTGGCAGAAAAACCAACATGAACATAGCCCACTTTTCAACTTCATTCTCTTATCTCTTACTTCACGTGCGTCGGAGAGCTGCGCATTTCATATCATTTGCATAACTCAGTGACGTGTGTCTACGGTAAAATTTGCATGAATTTCTGACCACTCCTTCTTGGTGTTGCATTTTCAATGTCGAGCAGTGTATATGTGAAAAACTCAATTCTGTTTAATAAAGAACGGAGAAAAATGTAGTGATGAGATAGTATTGCAATTGGTATATATCTTTCAGAGAAAATTCATCTCAGACTGTGAAAAAAACTCCCTGACAAGTTGTCGAATGTTTCTTTTTCACTAAATTAAAAAAAAAATGTATAAAAAAAAAAATTCTTATAGCCGCTTTAGCGAAATTACAACAATTTTTGCATATTCTTAAGATTTTTTGAAGCACAAAATAATTCTTTAAAATGTATGTGCTTTTTATCCCCTCAAAAAAAAAGAAGAAAAAAAAAACTGTGACTTATTGAATCTTTATGAAAATAACTTCTTATAAAAACATTTGAAATAGTGAAGTCCCTAATAATAGTTCAAAAACTGTTCAAAATAGTAAACATGTTTCAACTCCAAGAAAAATAAATAGCTTTTCAGCAGAAATAGTTTCACAAGGTGTTGAACAAAAATGTTTTTGGTGAAATTTTGCGGCCCAAATAATAATTTTAATTAAAAATTGAGAAGATATTGAAGCGGTTTCTAAATAAGTCAGCTTCTTGAATATCCGTTCTGGAAATAATTTTTCAAATAGTAGTGTGCATCGGGCATTGGAAAGAAAATGAAAAATTCAATCTGTTTTTATTCAAGAGGAATTTAATAAAAGGATGGTTGTGATGAACAAAAAATAGTAATAATAAAATAAACAATACATGAAGACTTTTAGGTAAAAAGAAAAAGTCGTGAGTCATGAACATATTTAGTAAGAAATATTTTCTTGCGCTGTAAAAAAAAATATTTCGCTTCATTACTCTGCTGCGAAGGAAACTCGTAAAAGCTTGTTTATTTCTGGAATATTTAAAAACGTTTTAGCTTTTGAAAAATAATAATCTTTACAGCATGAATAAATGATGTTCATTTCCCGAAAACATTGATATTTTTCTTTATGTAAAATAAAGGTCATTATGGTTTTCTAGGAATCAGCGAAAACATATGATATACCTCCCAGATTTTTATATATTCTGAGCTTTTTCATCACATTATTGAATTTCATACTTATTAAAAAGTTTTAATGATTTTCCATCCAAAGACATTTTGAAACAAGTGAAGTGCAGTGCGTAACATACTTCGAAAAAAAAGGAACAATTACAATTCTAAACCGCAAACATAGTTTGAAATGGTCACTTATACCTTTGAAAAATCTTGAAAAGCAATTTGTTGCAATGTTTTTAAATAAAATATAATATTTATGTTTGGAGCACGCATGTTTTTGAGCAAACACGTAGATTGATCATGTGCTATGCTATATTGCTTATTGCTATGTTGAATAGTTTATCCCCGTACCACTTTGAATTCTGACGCAAAGAGGTAGAAAACTATTTTCGTTTTGACTAGATTGACCTAGAGCGTTACCATCGAAACTCCAAGCCTTCTGTCTGATTTCTGACGTCACTCACTTGAGGCCAGCGGATTATATTGGCACTTATTATTGGCTCGCTTTTACTAAACTTTTCTCGGTTGGAAAATTGTTGATTTTGAAAACAAGAAAATCAAACTTTTGGATCAAAAAAACTTTTCTGAAATGAATATGCAAAGCACAATTCTAAAAAATATTTATTTACATGTCAGTGTATTTTTTCATAAATTACAAAGATCTCAAGGGAATGAAAAAATATGAGCTTTATTTTTCTCATCATAGTTTCTTCTATATTTAGAAATCGAGCACTTGTTTGGCATTCTTTTCCAGTCGGTCTGAAAAAATTCCGGAATGAAAAAATGTTATGATCAAGTAATGATATAAATGTTCATTAGTACAAAACACGAATCGTGCTTGTTAAAATTACCAAAACTAATAGGTTTTAAACTGCTACTACTAATAGGTTTAAAAAAAAAGTTTTATTTAATTTTTCCTATTCTAATTAAATCTGGCAAAAGCTCAAAACTTATGACATTACTGTCAGTAAATTACAGAATTTTAAAATGTCTGCCCTAAGCTTAAAAATTTATATGATTTTATTATTTGTATTTATAATTGAAAGTTCAGTATTATTCATAAGAAACTACTTTAATGTTTTTGACACATATTAATACATAATGGATATTCATGATCATGATGCTGAGAGAAGTAGAAATTGTGGGCAGCTTACTAGAATTATTTTTTAGCTTTTTTTTCTAATAAGTAAGGTTTTATTTATGCTTGATTTTTCTTTACAAAAGCGCAATTTGTAGTAAACGTTTAATATCAGTTTGTTTGCTTCTTCATTATTTCTTTAGTTGAGATCAAATGTAGGTTGTCGGCCCTCAAGTATTGCTCTAAATTAAAAGGTACAATGAAGAGTTTCGACAATGTTGGTTGTTGGCGCAGCTAAAAATTTGGCTCAATTTCTTGACTCGCAAACTTTTTTTTTTACAAACCAATCCTTCAAAAACCATTTAGAACTATAAAATGTCAAGGAGCAGTTAAAATTTCGCCAAACCAAAACTCGTCTAAATGTGCGAGTTTTCGCAATCATAAAATTGCGCCAAAAATCACCGCTTAAACGTTTTCCAAAATGTTTAGCGCAACATTTATGTTAGTTTTAATTTTGTTTTATAGCTTCATTTATTTCATTGACTTATTTATTACACATATTATATACACATTTATTTATTCTTCAAATTTGAGATAATTGTGTTAATATTGTTAAATGGCTTTTGAAATTTCGCCAAAAATTTTACTTTCATTGACTGGCGTAAAATTAGCGAACTTGAAATCACATCCAAAAAAATTATTGACAAAAAAACTTTAATTTTATTAACTCAAGTTTTAAGGTTTGAAAAAAAGATGGCTTTTTCAAATTTTTGGCGAAATTAATTGTCGAAGATACAATACCTAAATCAGTGGTACCTATTTGACTTTCAGCAAGCTTTTTAAAAACGTGCCAAAACCAAGTATTAGTAAAATTCTTATCATTAAATCTGTCAATTTACAATGTAAATACCACAGCATATTTATCATACAGCACACGAAGGACTTGGGTGTTTTGCCGGGAATGGATTACTTGACTGAAAATGGCTGCTCATACATATTTCGTTGGCAGGTTGTATTTGAGTTTCGAATAGATACAAAGTGTTTGTCAATGCATTACTCTAAACGCTTTAAATATTTTATAATCCTTTAACAGGTAATACAGCATTTTCATTTCATTAAGAAATCGTTGGATATGGTTTAGGAAAATAGTTAGTTTAGCTAGCTTCTTGACTTAACTTTCGAAAGTGGCGGTTACATTTTGAAAAAGTACAGCTTTTACAATCCGGAAAAGAAATTTCAATTAGGCAAGCATTTTCCATGAATAAATATTTAAATTTTGCACAGAGAGTCTGAAATAGATCAAGTAAACTTAAAGCTCAGTCACATAATCCGGAAGCTATCGGTAATTTCAGTTAGTACTTAAAAATAAGTTAATTTCAAGATTGTAAAGGAATATGATGCATGAAAGAAAGCACAACTTACCTTTTATAATCCAAATGAAGGTTTTGGTGATAAAATCCAACTGGAATATGATTCTTCTAGCTAGTTTGAATGGGTTTTGCGTATAATAACAAACTGGAAAATGAAAGAAACTGGCCCAAATGTGATGACGTAGTCCCTAGCAACCGTTTCAGACAGAAGGCTTGGAGTTTCGATGGTAACGCCTAGAGCCGCTATATAGACAGGCCGACGCATCAAGATTAAGTTTCACCACTTTGGATCCAATTCCTTAACTTTTACTTTCAAATTTTCATTGTTGCGGAGTAGGGTTACCAGAAAAGAGTTTTGGCACATTGCTAAGCTTTGCCAAATCCACTTGCCGCTAATAATTGCTCACAGTGAAAAATTACCAAAACGCGATTACTGGCCAGAAAAGACAACCACTCAAACACAGAAACACGCGCTGGATCCAAAGTGGTGAAACTTAATCTTGATGCGCCGGCTCGTATATATAGGGGCCTTAGATTGACCAGTCTCCATGACAGTTTTTACTGAATATCTGCTCCAAAAATAACTATCCAACCTTGATTATATATATATATCAAGATATATATATGTATCAAGATTGATATATATATATATATATATATATATATATATATATATATATATATATATATAATTTTATTTATTTATTTTTTTTTTTTAAAGATATAAAGTTGTTATGTATCTGAATCTGTGGAAGGTCCTGTCCCAGCTCGTGATTGCAAAAACATAATTTGAATTCAAGACTTCAAAATTCAATTTTTTTTTCTAAATGCACGAAAACATTCACAGGGTATTTTTTTTAAATTGAAGGAGGAAATTGAACGCAGCATTTGATAGCATGCTAGCGATTAAGTTTAAACTGTGCTTTTTAACTTTTTGGTGCAAAAGTTTTGTTTCTGGTGTTATGCTTTCTTGTTTTTTTCAAAATGTATAAGATTTTCGCATATACGGTAATGTTGAATAATTCAAAACTGCTCGAAAATGTAACCTTAAAATATAATGAAGTCGTTAAGAACTCTTGATCTTATAACATTCTGTCAAAATTCCGTTGAGGTTAACCTCGTGCCTGCTGAATCACAAACTAAAATTTAGAGAGTTTAAATTCAATAACAGAGGGTGGTAGTGAGCCATGAACATTTGACAACTACTGTGTACGGCGCAGAAATGAAAGAAAAGTTTTGTCTTCAAGCTGTAGGGATGTTAGAGCAGGGAGCCTACTACGGTCTGCCATCTACTTTGTTATTGTCATGTTTTATCAAAGATTGTTAATTGTTACTTGCTTCATATTCATTGAAGTAACCATCCTTGTTAATGCATTCCAAATCTCCAGTAGCTCTATCACTCAAACAGATTGTCCGAGGTAAATCTCTATTGGGTTTTTCAATCAATTTCTACACTGGCGGAAAAAAAATCCCAACACCAAGAAAAAATTGCCGTAGAGTAATGAAATTTGGGTAATGCAATTGTCTAGTTAACATGTTTAATTGATTAAATGTACAAGATCACTGGCTAATTTAAGCTCAAGAAAATGCTGTGCAAATGTGAAATTATGTTAATTTAATAGAGGGTGTAACCTCCAGAATTTTGAAGGCAAGCCTGCAAGCGTGCATGCATTATGTCATACAGGTGCCGAATGTCACTTTGTGGTATGGAGTTCCATGCTTGTTTCACTTGCTGTGTCAATACTAGGACCGTCATTGCTGACTGTGGATGATGCTCGAGGTGCCATCCCATGATATCCCATACGTTATCAATTGGAGACAGACCTGGTGATTTTGCAGGTCATAGTAACATGTCAGCACTCTGTAGAGCACATTGCGTTACAGCAGCGATGTGAGGGCGAGCGTTATCCGGTTGGAAAACGCCCTCTTGAATGCTACTCATGAAGGGCTGTACTACTGGTTAAATTAACAGACTGAACGACAAATTTTCAGTCAGTGAGTTTGGGATAACCAGAAGAATGCACCTGCTGACGTAGGAAATTGCTCCAGAGACCATAACTCCAGGTGTGAGTCTCATGTGTCTAGGCCGTAGACCGCTTGGATGCAGGCGGTCCCCTGGCCTCCTTCTGACCAATATACAGCCACCATTGGCACTAATTCAGAATCTGTTTTCATCAAAAATTACAACAGATCTCCACTCCGACCTCCAGTGAGCTCTGTCGTGGCACCACTGCCGTCGGAAAAGGCAATGGTTTGCAGTCAATGGAATACCGGCTACAGGCTGCCTGACTCGGAGCTGTCCTTGAAGTAAACAGTTTCTTACCATTCCTTGGGTCACGACGGTGCCAACTGCAGCTCGAATGTCAGCCGCAGATGCAGTACGATGCGCCACAGCCGTACGCAAGATTCGGCGATCTTCCTTCTCAGTCGTGCCACGTGGCAGCTCGGAACTCGATCTTCTTGAGGTAGTACCATCCCTTGCCCATAGCTTCCAATAATCATGCATGGTGGAAACATTCCCACCCAAGTCTTTCTGCAATATCGCGAAATGAAAATCCACCTTCTCGTAGCCAATTTGTACGACCTCGTTTAAACTCGGTGAGCTGTTGATAATGGCTTCTTCGTCTTCTTAAAAGGTATTCCTGGCTAAAATGAACGCAATTCGTCCAATTTCACGGAAAAATAATACACATGAGCTTCACAACACGCTTTTAAAACAAGCCTTATTTGCATGTTCTGAGTGACGCCAGCTGCGCCACACTTATGCGCGGAACACGAAATTTCAATCGATGTCATCTTTCAGTTGTATAAACACGCCTACCAAATTTCGTTTATCTAACACAAGTCTTTCTTGGTGTTGGGATTTTTTTTTCCGCCAGTGTATTTGGTTATTAAGTTCCCATTTAAAAAATGCGACCAAGATTGAAAATATTCAAAATAAATTGCAAGACGATTTTTTTAGGGATACACCAATTAATCAGCAGTAATCTGTTATCAAAATCAGACACAATTGTCCACTTTGTCAATTACTTATAATCAGACAAATTCAACCAATTAGTTTTCGAAAAAAAATCGTTTCAATTAATATTACTTAAAGAACACCTAGAACAAGAAACTATGCTAAATGAGCTCATGAACACATAACTTAATTTTTTGTAACACAAAAGGCAATCCTTTTATTATTATAATAATAGTTTTAATTTGCAAACATGTAATTTTACAGATTAATAATGATATTATATTATAATAAAAGTACGAAATTTAAAAAAATTAAACGATTCATTTTTAAGAATATTTGTTGAATCAATGTTTTTGTAGAAAAAGCAGGGGGTCATCAATCAGTTTTGTTTGGTAGCCCCCCCCCCTCCCCACATTGTTGACGAATTACTCCGATTAACACTTTTTTTCCCTTTTCAAACTTTTTGTCCCCCACCCCTCTCTCTCTCTCTCTTTCACACACACACACACACACACATTTCTTTCTTTCATTTCCTTTATTTTTTCTATAATGCTTCTTTTTTTTGGTATGCAGTTTTGTAACATACAATTTTTAAAACATATTCAAAACCACTACCTTTTTTTTTTGTAACAAAAACTTTTTTATTAAAATATTTTGTGGTGTTTCAAACTCTTTTTTTTTTCTTCTTAACATTGTGAACCCTCTAAAACAAAGTAGGGTCAGTAGGGGTAATTATGAACAAATTTTTACACTTTCGCACGCTAACTGCTCTCTCGAGCACCATGTCCTATTTAAAAATCTGGACACCCATGAGAAAAATACATTAACTCCTCTGCTACACTGTGTGACAGTTTTTTTTATTTTTTGGTTGAAGGAAGTATTTTAAAAATCCTTATTCTTAATTACCACAACTGTTCATAACTACCCCATGGTTTATGGGGTAAATATGAACATGCTTTTCCTCCTGTTTTACTTTGGCCTTTCAGTGAATTCCTTGACTTCATCATAAAAATGATATACTACGAAGGGATATCTGGTTTTCTTTCTAGATTTTCGTAAGAGTTCTGTTTTTTTAGAGAAATGTTCGAATACCTCTTCATGAAACTAATGTGCCAGTCATCACCTGGCTTTCCATCTTTGAATCGGGCGTGCAACCCACTAGCCAAAGCAAAGTCATGAATAAGGCTTTTCGACTCTTCCTTGTCACAAGGAAATCCCATACGAGCTCTAACAATTAGATTTTTTTTTGCTAAAGTTTCACACCAGTTGGTATGTCCGTTGGGCGACCTGCTCCCATTGTATCAATTTTGACTTTACCTTTAACCCTGTTGTGCAAAACACCCAGAGGGATGGCGTAGGTGTCCACTGCTTCTCTGTAGGTCATATTCCCATTTGCAATATCATTCACAGCCCTCACTAAGTCTTCACTCGTATATTGAGGAGGTGGGTTCTTGTTCACATAATTGCGAGGCATTTGGACGTTCAAACGTACAGACAAGTTTATATAAATCATTACAAAACGTAGATTAAGTTAAATGGTCAAAATAGCTATTTGGATCATAAAATTTGACTTGGAAGTGGGAAAAAACTACTTCGAAAAGAATGTTCATAATTACTCCTACCTAGAAAAATACGGAGTAATTATGAACACCCTCCTGCAGGGTGCTAAAAATAAAAGACAGCGAAACTCCAGTTGATTCCTGCTAAAGGCTTAATAACTGAAGGCAAATATAATGAAAACAACAACTTAGCACAATTTTATCAGTCAGAACAGGATGGAAGTTGAAGACTGTGGAAAACTGTTTGACAACTTTTGTGATAAGGGTTAGGATAACTGCGGAAATGTCGGGTACAGTGTTGCCGCATCAGTGAAAAAACATACATAACCTAATAATAAGGAACTGAAATTCCAATTTCTTCTGCTATTTGGTTCCTTTATTGCTTACAGAAGCGCTAATGTCGTTTGTTCTAAACCACCCCATTTTCACAATTACCCTGCTTGACCCTACTTTTTGTAAATTTAATATTTCTACTTTATATTGATATGAATATCTATTATGTATACAATATTGCTACTTATAGTGAAAAATTCGGTGCTAAACTAAAAGTGTTTACAGACAGCGGTCTATTACCTAAATATTAGAAAGTTCTCTAATCATATAATATTAATGTTATTAGCAAAAATAAGAAAATTGATTTTCAGAATTTTAATGAAATTTTGAAACGTTATTTTTGTGAAAAGTTATGAAAACAGAAAGATAAATCATCACTCATGGAAGAAAAAAAAATATTAGTTGATTCTGAAAAATCAAAAATAGTAATCGGAACCATTTTGTTTATTTTAATCTGAAAGTCGTGCAATTTTATGTTTTCATAATTTATGTAATCGTGTCTTAAACTAAGATACTATTTGCATAGTTTTTTTGCTGGTGAAAAAAATTGCTTTTCATGAGAGAAAGAACAAATTTTCCAAAGTTCTATAATAAGTTACAGATAAAAATATAATTCCTGAACCAGAAATTTAAATGTTGTCACCTTTACAAAAAATATTTGAGGTGATAATGTTCTTTCGGAACATAAAATTGAAAAGACAAACAGCACTTAATTAAATCGTAACGTCATTTCCAGTTTTAATTATTTTTATTCAGCTAGTCATTATTACTCAGGAAATAATTTCCTCGGGCACTTAATAAAAAAGGAATAAATAATATCATCTGTTTTCTTCATTACATTAAATAAATACTAAAATTGTTTCTATTACTCCTTATGCTTTAATGTCATTAAGACATACATTATTAATTTTTAAGTAGTTGTGTATTACATCAGCATTTGTGCATTTCATTAAGGAATAAGCACATTTAACGAATTATTATTACTCATATCTATCTTTAAATTAATTTCTCCAGTGATTTAGCTCTTTTTAATTGAAAAATTAAGATTTGACTCAAAGCGGATGATCGAATTTTTTACTTGCAGTTTGGAAAAAATGTGTCCAAAAAAGCAGCAATACAACGTATTTAATGCAAATATTTAAGTTGTAAGTAAAAATCGCAATTCAATTCAAATGGTGTTTCACAAGTAATAAAAATAATTTCATAAAATTTCATAATCCAAAATATTTCAAGCAATTTTTTATAAACTACAGAAATCCCTTTGAAAATTTATAGTAAACATTGATTATAAACTGAAAGTTATAAAGAATGGGGAAGACCGCAATCTAAATTAAACGAACCTGTTTAAAGACAGCTTATGTTATACTACGCTGCAAGGTTTCTTGACACTGGCGTCGTGACGTCAGCCAATGAAAAACGAGCTAGATAAAACGTCACAGCCTACTTGGCGAATTAGAGGAGATCCTTAACTGCTTCTGAGCTCTTATTGGCTCCGCGCGTAGTGATGTTTAGTGTCAAGTTAAGTTGCTTTCTGGTATAGTCTCAGAAATGAAACGGGCACACTACATCCGGCAATTTTGGTTATTCAACCGGATAATTGCCGGCCACCTTGTCTAGTTGTCAGAGAAGTCTGACTCGGACGGAGTGGTACCGGGTTCGAACCATGGCTCGAGCATGGAGGAACTTTCTCTCTTCTCTTCTAACTCTCACTTTATGTGAATGTGTTGTTGCGCAATGAATGGTCGCCTACCCAATAAACGCTTCTGTATGGCATGTGTGTACTGTGGAAGTCGGGCACCAAATGACGGTATAGTTAGAAAAGTGAAGCAGCGCACCCCAAATTGCCAGTCTGCTCTCTGATTTCCTTACGTAAAACGTTCCGCGTATTTACGCATGCGTCGGGTCTTCTCTGATCTTATCAAAATATGGGTGATAGGTAATGGGAAGAATAATAAGAAACATTTTGATCCGTATCAAACGGTGCTTATTTCAAATACATAATTTAGTTGAATGTGTCAAAAGGATAGCAAAAGGCAAGTTTTAAATTGAAAACTTCGGTAAGTTCCCACTCACTACCCATCACCCCCTTTTTAAGTGGAATGGTTCCCAAGTGCTAGGCGCGGTTTTCAAGGATGGACAGTAGTTGGCACAAGACAGCAACAACAGCCGGATAGTTCGAATCAGCCGAATATTATAGCCTTCAAGCAGGACATCCAACCTGAAAGTATGTCCTCCAAAAGAAGATTAAACGTAACCAAAAAAAAAAGTTGAACGATGTGCACCATGAAACAATGTGTTCAAAAACTAATTGGAAAGTTAAGGCTTATTTTATTATTTTTATAAAATTCTTGTAATGTGCATAAAAAGAACGTTGACTGAAAATAAAAGCGAATAAAACAACGTTAAAAGCGCAAATGAGCAGGAATACTGCAGACACGTTTTTCGGCGTTACAAGGAGCGCATTTTTCTATTCAAAGGTTTGAGCTTATGGATGAAAAAACATCCGTTTTTGTCGAAGGTTTTTTCATCCACAAGTTAAAAATTTTGCATCGAAAAATACGCTCCTCGTAACGCCGAAACACGTGTCTGGAGTGCTCCTGCTCATTTGCTCTTTTAAAGTTATTTTCTTTGCTTTTATTTTTTAAGCACAAAAGTTTTTATATGCTTCTTATTGACTGAAAAATAATGCTCTTTTGTTCTTCAAGATTGATAAATTATAATGTGAAAAACAATAATTGTTGATAATTCTTTGGCAAAATTTGGCTACCCCCCCTCGTCCTCTTTATGCATACATTAGCGCTACTTTTGAGAATAATATCATACTGCATATACACTATTGGTTCGCGTAGAAAGTATTTTTGGTAGAATTTGGATAAAGTTAAAAAATTAGTTGAACTAATTTTCCCTCTATTTAGCCAAGATTTATTTCTTTCAATAACTGGTCTCCCAACTCTCGAGGAAGAAGTTATTCACAATCATTACTCTTATTTACAAATAATACCGAAAAATTGGTCCACTAACCGGCTGTAACTTAGTATAAAATAATTTAATTATAGTTTAAAGAAACTAAAAATACCCTTTTTAACTATATTTCATGATACTTTGATTTCCCTTCGATTTTTAAAACTATTGAATATCTGCTAAGTTTACATGCACTTATACACCAACATGTAATGTAGTTTTACCTTTAAAATTAGTAATAGTATCAAATATATTATTTTTATATCTGCAAAGAACGTGAATTTTATCGTTTATTCAGAGTTACAAATACAAACTGAAACACCTATAATACATGGATATGAGCCAATATTTAGAAAAGTGCCAATTTGAAGTTAGAGTTTTCTGAAAAAAAAATTTTTTTTGCAGAAAAAAACTAATATTGGATTTTAAGTCTAAATTGGGTCTAAATGCAAGAAAATAAAAGGGGGGAGGTCAAGGAAGTTATTTGGTCCCTCCTTAGATTACTTAATTTTAAGCCGTTACAGATCTGATAAATGTTACAGATCTGATGTTAATATGAGCTACATATTTGAGTTTATGCTTTCAGTCTTCGTTAACATCTCTAAATATATCATTTCCTTGCATTTTTAACATAGAATTAAGATAATTATATTAAAATATATATATTAGGCTAAAAAATCAAATTTCATTACAAAAAAGCATTTCTTGGTAATAAAAATGAGCGATAAGGTTTTTAGATAAAATAAATTATGATATTACCAAATCCAAGCTAATAAAACATTTGTTTTGAAACAATACACAACTTCAACTTTTTCAACACACAACTCTGCTGCTTGCTTTTCTTTAATTAGTTGCAGGAAATTTAATTTTTTGATCAGAAATTCAAATTTAGCCTGCTAGTTATTATCTAGTTATTTAGCGAAGTTATGAGAAATTAAAGCACCAAAAAAATAAATAGATAAAATAATAATAATTAATTATCTTAATTTCTGCAGTGTCAATTTTTCTTATTTTACTAACTTCTATTGTTAGATCATACAAATCACAAATGAAGCAACTGTACTAAAACTCATTGCTTTTCATTTTTTAAGAAAAAAAATATTCAATATATATGGCTAAAACCTATGATTTTTGCTTTTTATCTTTCTGAAACGTGTGAGTTAGTTCTGTAACATATTCGCTGTTTTTCAATGTTACCGCTCTGACTGTTACCGATCTGACAAACTGACAAAGTTTTTTTTTTCATTTCCGAGTCGATCGCACTGAACCAAAATCAAACACTTGGTTTTTTCACTTGTAATAAAGGACTATACTTATGTATAAAATATTTTTTAAAATAATAAAAACTGCATTTTGGAGCGTGTTACCGATCTGATGACTCAAATGACACACATTTTATAAAATCACTTTAAAAAATCAAACCTACAATTTTAGATGCAGAAATGCAAATTTTTAATTACGATTCGATAAAACATCCTACCAGGTACTCAGTATCACGTGGTATAGGTGCAGGAAATGATTTTGGGAGCCTAAACATAGATCGGAAGTTATTTTTACCACTCTGACGGCGGAACTTGGGACACGCTTATTTCGCCTCGGCTAGAAAATCAGAAATCGATTAAAACAAAAATGAAGTAAAATATTAACAAAGGGGTAAAAATAGGATCATTTTTTGTGCAAGTGCGTTTTTTTGGGAAGTTAGAAAGTGCGCATGACCTGTTTGCATGCTAAGCTTTGCTACTGGGGACACGTTACCGATCTGATTTTTGATGTATAAAAACAATATTTTCTGAAGAAAAAAAAAATTTCTGATGTTATTAGATAAAATGAAAGCAGAACCTTATCTTCTTTCTGGGGAAAATTATTTTTTTAACTAGTTATTGAAATACTAGTGAAAATTCACTTGGGACTCAAATTGGTACTTTTCTAAATATTAGCTCACATGTAATAAAGTAGTTTAGCCGTTAGTATTAATAATAGTCTTAATATATTACTTTCATATTTGTAAAGAACGTGAATTTTATCTTTTATTCAGTTACATACATGCATACATGCAAACAAAATCACAAGTGAACCTAATAAAAGCGTAATAAAAATAATGCTTTACCAGATTCAAGTAATGAATGCTGAAAATAGAAATTAATGATAGTAGAAGAATTCAAAACTAATGTTCAAAACGAAACATAAAAATGTGATGATTTATTTTTTAAATCCAAAAGCATCAGATTTGAAATTTAACTCAGATTTTTTTTTTATTACTTGAATGGTATTTTTTAAAAGAATTTTGAAAAGTCCTTAGAAAATTCAGTTACCAATGAAGTTGCACTGAGTGTTTACTTTTGAAATTCCCGTAAAGATTTAAAATGATATTTTAGTAAAATCAAGAGAGTCGTCGCTAAAACCTCACATGCTATTGTTTACCTATTGTTGCCTATAGAGTCAGCCAATTTATTAACATTTATCATGCAATTCAAAAGCGCCGTCGACATCAAAAGCTGCTGGAAGCATAAATTTACCAAATCCTCTCCAAGTGGCAGCAAAAATAGAAAGTTCGCATCTGAAATGGCTTTAAAAATTCAACCATTTACTGAACCACTTGAGAAAAAGTCTCCTTTTTTTTTTTCTTTTTGCCTGGAAGTCACATAAAGAGAAAACCTAATGAAATCTCGTTTGCTGAAAACAGCGTCCTGATAGTAATCCCTGCGACTCGCTGATTGCATTAGAAATAGAATTATTTCCGCTCTTTTATTTGTTTGAGAATTATGCAGAGAAAAATATTTTTCTACAGCTAACGGGGGAATAACAAAAATCTATGAACTTATTTTCCGTTTTGAATTATATGCTTAGTTTAATAACCTACTATTCTGATGTCGTAACGTTAAGTCTTTTGCTACATAGATAATTTTTTTCTGTTTTATCACTCATTAAAATTTGTGAATTTCAGAGTCTTTAGCTATACTGTGTAAAAATAGAAAATTACCTTACAAGAGAATTTTCTTTTTCTCCTTCAGAAATGTAACTAAACTCATTAATGCCTAGCGTCCCTTTTCAGGGATGGTCCAAAAATGGGTCTGAATTTCTTCAAAATGAAGATTTCAACCAAATAATAGTGTTCAATTAGTACCTTGGTATTGTTTCAATTCGTTATTAACAGATTGAAGCACATAATCATTGTAAAGTGTGTTCTGTAGCAGTTTTAATATGATCTTTATCAAAAATGACATCCTTCACAATAGCAAGTAAAAAAGCTAACTTTTCAAAATTATTCCCCCAAATTTATGTTAATTGCTGATTTTATTTCTTCTTATAAAATGTCTTTTTAAATAGTATATCGTAGGCAGAAAAATAATTTAGTAAAACAAGTATGTACCCTCTGGGGTCTATCGTAACTTTTAAGGGGCGATTTTTCTTTCCTTAATAAAATAATTATTTTTTACGTAATATTTTTTTAATTATTTTTCCTGTCCATTAAACACTGTTTGTAACTAGTATACAAAATATCTGTGAAAAAAAAAAAAGTCAGGCATTAAATGGTTAAATAACTTTTTTTTTTTTTTTTTTTTTTTTTGTCCTGTGCCAGCCAGGCTGACAAATTGGGGTGCGCTGCTTCACTTTTCCAACTGTACCGTTATTTGGTGGGAAGTCCGGCTTCCACAGTACACGCATGCCATAGGAACCCGTTTATAGGGTAGGCAACCTTTCACACAACAACACATTCACACAAAGAAATGACAAGGACAGGAGAGAGAAAGCACATCCATGCCCACGCCGGAACTCGAACCCGGGGGTCACGCCATCAGTGGCAGACTGCTCTGACCACTAGACAAGGTGGCCGGCGTTAAATAACAATGTTTTAGCAGTAAAACTCGCAAGTTTGATTTTTTTTATTATTTTTTCAAAAAATAAAAGTTACTTAACAAATTTGTAAAATAAAAAATGACCAACTGATCTTTAAAACAAAATGTTATGCACCATGTCTAATGTACATCAATTGCTAGTTTATCTGACAGGAAAATTTTCAAGTTTGGTACTCGAGTTTAGAGGTTTCTTACCACTAGCAGCAGTACAAGTGCAAGACCGAATTGCGAAAGCGATGGATGAAGAAAGGACATAAAAACCTATTACGCTCAAGAAAATTTTCGAAATATCTCTCTGAAAAAAAAAAATCATAGCAATTAAAAACATTCAAAAATATAATAATAATAATAATAAATAAATAAATAAATTCTAGTAAAATAATAAAGGAGCTTTAGTTTTATTGAATAACATAGGAACCTAATTCTGTAGGAAAATTTAGCCTAGCTGCAATATGAATATAAAATCAATCTCATTAGTTTTTAATCTAATAAGCAAAATTTCGTGAAATGACTCCAAGTTTAAATATAATTCTAATTTTCTGCAAGCTCAATTTTCACTTCCAATTTTATTAAGAGAAGTTACAAACTATGATTTCATCAGTAGTATAGTTAAAAAAGTGACTCAACGTTTTAAAAGTAATTGTAGAAATATTTTTATTTTTAAATCATATTTATATGTTTTGATACAATATGAACAAAAAAAGTTTTGCAAAATCCTGTTATATCTCGGAAAAACGCCTCTAACTTTGAATGGGAATTTTAAAATGAAGTACTATAAAATGTTTCTTTTAAGAATTTTGGATATCTAACAGCAATAGAATTCCAAAAAGAGGTTTTTTATAAACTTGACTTAAGTACTTTTCTTTAAAACTGACTGACATGTTGCTATGAAACTCTTTCTGTTTAGGAACGATACTTTCTTTCAGTTTTTAATCGTTGCCAGATGCGTCAAGATACTTTTTTAATAACTTCTTCTGTGAGTTGAAGCGAAACATAATTCTTTCTTGGAAATAATAGTTCCGTTGAAAACTATTCAATATCTTTTGAAGGAAGTATAGGCAGGGATTCAAGTGAAACAGGCCATCGCAAAATACAATCGCTACTGGAAATGAATTACATTAGAACATTTCTTGATAAAAACATCGTGACGTCAGCATGACGTTTACCTATGAAAAACGAGCTAGATAAAACGTCACAGCCTACTTGGCGAATAAGAGGAGATCGCTGAGTGCTTGTGAGCTCTTATTGGCTCCACCCGTAGTGACGTCATGCCAAGTTAAGTTGATGATAATGTAATTCACTTCCAGTAGCGATTGCAATTCGAAGCGATTGCAATGGTGTTTCACTTGAATCCCTGCCTTAGTTTTTTGAATTAAAATAAAGAAATTAAAATGATATTGAAGCAATGACAATATAGGCAGTAGTAAAATTGAAAAAAATTTAGTGAAAAACTTATTTAACGTATTTTTGAAACATTTTTTTCTATTTTACTGACAGTATTTCAGTACTCATGCATAGGAGAACGTGTTGTAATTGATATTTTTTAAACTGTTACACATACTTTCGTTTAAAGTAAACAAGACCTCTATGCTAGTGAAAAAAATTAGCCTTATTAAGTTACAAAAAATTTTTGAAAAGTTTTTACTTTGCACTTTACTGTGCAAAAATATCCAGCCCCCCCCCCCCCCCGCCTCCCTATGATTTTGTTGTACATTTCGATTAGTTTAATACAGGTTTAAAAATTTTAACGTTTGAAGGTTTACTTTATTACAAGCAGTTCAGCGAAAACGAACGAGCTAAAAATACGTAAATCTTAAATGGAAAGAAATTTGTGATATTTATCATTTCAGAGAATGGAGGTTAAATTAAAATTCGAATTCTCATATCATTGCTTTCAATCTTTAACTTTTCTTAAAAATAATTAGGAGCTGAGAGAACACCACAAAGTGAAATAATTGCATTTTGGGTTTAACGTTTATTCCATAATTATTTTCCTTTATAAGTATTGGTGAGTAAAATTTAACCTTACAATCAAGGTTGGGAATGGGAATATACGAATTCTGGATTCTTTTTCATTGCCATTTAACCCATAGCATTACTTTCTAAAAAAAAGTCCATGCCGCATTTGGACATTATATTTTACGTGACGATAAAATGGTGAAGAATAACTTCCTAAACAAATAAATGTCCCTTTTGCTGCTCAACTTAGTCCATCTGCAGTTGTAGTACATCTATTCTATCTCTCCCATTTTTCCCACATTTCATGTTTTATTTACGTTAGTAACCACCTAAAATTTTTTCCAACTAATATGGAAAGTTCAGTACGTATGGAAATGAAACATTTTCTTTTATTTTTGTGCTATTTGTTCTGTTATATTTTTGTTTTGTAAAACAATAAAATGATAAGGTAAAACTCCTCGTTAATTTCTTCACATGGTTCGTAGGGTAACACACTGGTAAACATGAAAATATACGTCATATGTAGAAAACTGTATGCATAAACATTTGTTTAATAGATTAGCTTAGAAGACTCTTTCAAAAACAAAGTTTTTATTTAGACCTGTTTTTGTAATTGATTTTTTTTTATTTAAGGCTGCATTCAGCAAAAATCTTTGCAAAACTTGAAATTTCATAAAACTAAAAATTGCAACCTTTCCGCTATAACAACTAATGTATGAAATATCGTTTGCCATTTCATAGATACAATGTTATTTTAACATCCGTTAAAGCTACTAAACTGAGTCACTCAATACAGTATAACTTACAAAATTAATTTCAACCTATTTGTGTATTTTTCAAGAAGTATTTGCTCGAAGAGTAATAAATTTATGTTCCTAGAGTTAAATATTTCAATTGAAAGGAGTTATTTGATGATGAAATGGTCAAAGAAATTTTCAGAACCATACACAAGCACAAAAAGTAGAAATTATGATCTTTTTTTTTTTTTTTGAAAGAAGTCAAAAGAGAGGAAAGCTTCCACAATATCTAAATAGGAAGAGAAAATAATATTTTGAAAATAAATCTCAAACAAAACAAAAGCCAGCTATGATTTCTAAATTGAAAAGTTACTTTTTTGTGTTTGTTGTTGATAATGTATTTCATCTTGAAAAATATTATTTTTAAGTAATGTGTAATTTATGACAGTATTTATTACTTTGCATACGTAGTTTTTTATTATTTTGTTAGTTTTTTTTATTATGTTATAAAATAAAACATAATGTATTAAAGATATTCTAGAGAGATTTTTAAATCCGTTTTAAAAAAGATGAAATTACATGCACTTTTGCGTTGAGAAACCTGTTTTTTTAAGACGACAGGTGTCGTTATAGCGAACGTCGACTGTATGCATGTATGATGGTAGCTTTTCCCAATAGTTAAGCAATATGATGAGCCTATTATTTTAAAAGTAGTGCGGATCTATTTCTGGAAAAAATGAAGATAATGGTAATTATGGAGAAAACATGTAGGATCTTTTAATTCTTTTTATCTAGATGCAATATTTAGCAACTTAAAATTTGAGCGGTGGAAGTTTTCGTCCATCATTGTTAAAACAGTTGGAACTCCTATCCTTAAATATATCGCTTAAGCAAGAAATGGACTTGTTCCATTTTCAAAGTAAACAGCCCACATGGTAAAAACATAGGTTTCTTTCCTTTCATTTTAATCATTTTTTTCTAATTTTTAAATTAACATATCGCATTAAACCTTAGGCTGTTGACGTAGGGTGGCTCGTATATTGTTATAATCGTTGCTTTCTTTGACGATTAAAAATACAACCGAAACTTCAACACCTCTGAGGCAAAAATAATCTCCCCTCTTCCATCCGTTTATTCCCAAAGAAACCCACGTAATGGTCAATCGCTAATTACATCACCCATTCCGATGCCGCCAGATGGCGCCCTTCCAAACCAAAAAACTAACTACCAATGCCAGATTTCCCAATTTCCTTAAGTGCGAGGCTACCTTGGCAATCAAGCGAATAATAATTTCGACGACCCTAGAACATTTTAACACTAATGACATCGAGCCGGGGCTATTTTCTTCCAGACGCCCTCCCTCTTTCCACTCCTTTCGGAACTAAAATTAATTTAGTTCTTTTTCTTGTTTTAGTTTCTTTTTTCCTTTTTTGTAGCTTTTTTCACTGCTCCGCTTTTCTTCACTTTTTGGAAGCGAAGTGAAAATAAGGTCGGCAGACGATGTATTCTGTAATCAGGATTATACCTTTTGTAAAGGCTGTCGTTTAGATCATGTGAGCTTTGATTAATTGCCCCACTCTCGTGCTCACCCCCTCAAAGGTTTAGAGTTATTAATGTTGATAGGTGTGAAGGGTTCGTTGAACGGTTTCGGTGACGTTGTTTAATTGAAGTGGGTGGTATTTTACGAAACCACTGCATCCTATTATGGTCGCAAAGCTGATCAGAAAATAGTTTTTTAATCTTTATTCTTATGCAAATTGCTTCACCCATGAATCTGAATTTAAAAAAACTAAAAAAATATTATTGTTCTTAGTTTTAAATAAATAATTTTGCTTTTAGTTTATTGTTGTTTTCCTAACACAGTTGAATTCAATTAAATTAGATTCTAATCAATCATTTATTTTATTACATTCGCACATTGTTTTAGAAGAGCAGAAATTGCCAAATTTAGTCTTTTTTACTATGCATCTTTTCGCTGATTTTGCTAAGGCTAAACGATACATAACAAAATATATGTAAAAGTGGCTACATCCTCGTGTTCCATCCACTCCTCACCCAAACAAACAACCAACTAGTTGTTCGGTATGGGACAGAGTTCGACGTTAATGAATAGCAGGACACAAAAGAGACAGAACCAATGTTGACAGAACTACGAAACAAATTGAACATTTTATGGAAACAGATATTGGAAACAATGAAAAATGTATGTTATTTATCATACCATACATGCCGTTACTTGATGCCGACACCATATATATCAGCGGTTGGCAACCTAATTGAATGAAGATCTGCTTTCCAAGCTTAGTGCGATCACGAGATCGCCAGTGGTGAAGGGGGGAGGATGCATCGCACTATAGAATTATACGGACGTGTTGCATACATGGTTTAGTTGAGACTGTGCTCACTTCAAATTATAGGTTAACTCTTATTAAAAAGAGACTGACACTTATTAAGAAATTGCTTCATATTCCTCAAACAATATTATTTCAACCCGCATCAAAAATGTTTTCAGACATGAACATTGTTTGCTTCAAGATTGATAAAACAGGGACTATAAAAACTGCAGTGTCCATAAAAAGTTCGGAAATAATTCTACCTAAACAAAATGCAAGACTCAAAATATTGCCGTGATCGACTGAATATGGCCTCGACATCGACAGATCGATCGCGATCGACGAGTTGCCGAGATGGTTGCCATTAATATCAGCATTTTTCTCCTGGCGTCGAAAAGCTCCCACATACATCCAGCTAAAAATATATAGTGGTGCAAGCAACACCGCTTGCTTTAACCGGCAAAGTGTTTTTCATAGTTAGTTATGCGTTACTGAACAGAATTTGCATTTTACATATGTTGCCACAAACGTAAGAAAAGTGAAAAAAAAAAAAAAAAAGCCAAATAATTACTAAATATTTATTTAATTGTTGTAAATGTGGGTTAATGCCCCACGTACAATATTATTGGTGATTGGATTGGGTGTGGGTGAAGTACGAGATGTAACCACCTTCACATGGTTAATAAAGAGTCATATCGTTCTAGTAAAAAAAGAAAATACCTGCACAGTAAAAATAGCAAAAGTTTGGTAAATTCTTGTGCTCTCGTGCCCTAAGACAGATTAGGAGTTCTTCCATCACTTGTACTGGTGATCTTCAAAATTTAATTTTGATACTTTCACCCTTTGATTCTAGCTGGTGGTTAGTTGGTGTCGTATCTTCTATAGAATTATAGCCTATGTTGGGCTTGTATAGTCTTTGCTATCTCTATGGCATTAAAAATGAGTATAAATCTACCTATGTAGGGTAATTTAAAAGTAGAAGGTCTGCAGCGACTGCAGGGCAGTTAAGAATATGATGTGGTGTGAGTTCCTTGCCGATACAGTTACCACAGTTTTGATATATCTGACTCCCATCAGCAAAAATTTTCTCCTTCGATTCTAACTGCTTCATTTCCACTTAAGAGAGACAGTACAAATTTTTAAATTTTCTGATCTAGTCTTTGAAATCCTGCGTGAAAAATTATAACTCCAGCCATCATTATACATAACCCGGCACTTTTAGCTACTATTCTCAATTTTTTTTTTTTTTTTCAGTCTTTAACAGAAAAAAATGAGCAAGAAAAAAAAAGAAGAAATCGAAACCTTTTTAGATAAAAGAAATGAACAGTGTGAATTTGAAAGAAGCGAGAATGGTTTCCATTGACTAAAAAATAGGGCGCCCCGAAAGAACAAAAGGAAGCAAAAGAAAATGGCGATTTCTTCCTCGTGTTGTGTTAAAGAATAGAAATGGGGTGCGTGGGGGGGGGTGAGTGAGGAGTGTAAAAGAAAGGGATGCACCCGCGAATCGATTTATCGGAAAAACGAGAGAAGAACATCCGCGAAGTAAAGAGTTCGTGCAGATGAAGTAGAGTTTAGTTAGGTACGCCGGTTGCGTTTCATGTCTTGTAAAAGTTTTTCCCTGAGCGGAAAGCAGCTTTTTGTGATCGCCTGCGCTTGGAGGAGAAGGGGAATATCAGGAATTGAATGGGTGCTTCCTTATGAAAATAATAACTCAGTGCATTGTTCGATACAAGTGATTCCATTGTGCAATGGGAAAGTCAAGAAACTGGCGAATTGCACAATACTACGTCTACGGTTTGCGATGAGTATCTCAGTACTTTAATATGCAGCAATTTCAATTGGTGGGTTATGGGGGTTGATATTTTGGAAATGATTTGAAGGGTTAAAAATCAATAAGGCAAAGGGGTTTTTTTTTTAATTGTACACTGTAAAAAGTAAACTGTTGTTTTTACAGTATAATACTGGCAGCCGAGGTTCCAATTTAAAACTAAAATGCAAAGTAATAAACTGTAAAACTAGCAATTTTACTTTTTCTTACTGTAAAGTTAGAAATTTTACAGTTTATGGCCGTAAGATTTAGCTGTATTATGCTGCAAAAACAACAGTGTAATACAAACAGCAGAGGTTCTAGTTTGAAACTGTAAAATACACGATAACAATCTACAATTAGCAATTGTGCAGTTTATTGCTCTAAAATTTGCAATTTTGCAGTTTATTACTGTACAATTAGCAATTTTGCAGTTTCTTTCTCAAAAATTAGCAATTTTACAGTTTACTGCCGTAAGATTTAGCTATATATACTGTAAAAACAAGCGTAATACAGGCCGCAGAGGTTCCAGTTTAAAACTAAAATGCACGATAATAAACTGTAAAATTAGCAATTTTGCAATTTATTACTGTAAAAATAGCAATTTCTAAAGTTTATTAACTATAAAATTAGCTGCATTTACTGCAAATCAACATTTATTTCTTACAGTGTAAAGAGTAATCCAATTATACTGCGTTCACGGGAAAGATAGACTAGATATGAACAAAGAGTTGCGCTTTGGCAATGTTAGTTACTTGTTTGACAACTGGAACCAAGCAGACGGCGAATGCGAATCCCATTGAATCACTTTTTGTTTTTCCAGAGAAAATCCCCCAAAAGCGCCATGAATGCAAATCCGCTGGCAACCTCTCCGTTTACTTTGGGGCTATGTTTTTCGTGAACGGAGTACAGTAAGTACTTTCAAACTAAACTTTTGAGATGAATGTGTAGGAAACCAAAAATATTTAAATAATTTATCTCCTGTTTGCTACATTGAGTAAAAAATACCAGTAGTCCACCTTTTCCAAACTCTGTTGTTGCTTTCTTAAAAGTATAGAGTAGATTAGAGGCGACGCCATATTGTAGAAGATGCAGTATTACGTTTTTTTAAAAACAAGCATGTCATGATGAAAATCTGTCCAACTACAAAAATAAATTCATTTAATTAGCACTTGTTCGTTAAAGTACTTTCGAGGTTCGATTATGCCGTTAAAATCTTAGGTCAATCCATAATTAAATGTGTCTTATATCTCTACGCCTTCCACACTCAAAAAAGGGAATTTACTCATTTCAATCTGTTTAAAACATACAAACAAAATGATGAATCTCAAACATTCATTTTCTTAAAAAATGCTAATTCACACAAAAAATAATAATAATAACTAAAATAAAAAAGAAATTAATTGAAACACGTGGCAAATGTTTTCATCAATTGCTGTTTTCAAAGAATATATTATGACCGAACAATGTAGCGCAATGAACAAAAAAATAAAAGAAAATTGCCTTTTGAAAAACATCCCACAAATGAGTCAGGTCTCCCTGTTAAGGCCCTTTATACAAGTTAAAAAAAAATACAAAAAAAAAAGCAATAAATCCTATTGTCTGGAAACCCATGAAAAAAAATGGATTGTGGCGTAAACTTAATTCTATTATTTGCCATAACAAGAGTGAAAATTAATTCCGCAAATGAAAAGGCTCTTGAGAAGGGAAAAAAATATTTTAACCGTATTTGCATTGTGGAATTGTTTAGGAGCTTATGTTAACGTGGTTGTATGAAAATAGTTAAAATTGTACTTTTTTCCCCCAACAGTTGTTTGCTTTAACACTGCTCTAAAAGTTGTGTTTACTAAATTAAACAATGACAAAACCGTGTTGTAAAATTAAATGAAAACATTATTCTAAAAATCCCTTTTTTTATTATTTTATTTACTGTTTTTTAAATATTCAGTTATAGTTATTTATTTGTTTTTATTTATTTTCTAGCACATTCATCGCAACTCCAATAATGTGTAAGCAATTTATTTATTTTTTAAGGAATTGGAGCAACAACGGCTATTTATTTCTGTTAATTCTGTACAATAGAAAAATTCTGCATTCTAATTCTATCGTAGTCCGTGGAGTTAGTGCAAACATATTTCATTTCCGGATACCAGTCTGAAATTTTATGTGGGGCTTAAATTCACATAGGAGGACAAAAAAACGCCGGGAGACACTTGATCGGAGGTCAAGGTCATTCCGTGATGACGTCATCAAAATGGCCGCTTTTACAGGTAAATACGTTCGTTTAACTGCTTAAAACTCCATCATAGAATGAAATATTGCAAAACTCAAATATATCATCTGAAAGCACTTTAAAAGAGCTATTTAGAAAAGTTTAATTTTTCTTTCTGAGGTAGAGTTCTCACCTGTAATGACGTCATCAAAATGGCCGCTTTTACAGGTAAATACGTTTGTTTAACTCCCCCTAAAACTCCATCATAGATATACAAATATTGCAAAACTCAAATGTATCATCTGAAAGCTCTTTAAAAGAGCTATTTAAAAAGATTTATTTTTTCTTTCTAAGGTCAAAGGCCCACCTGTGATGACGTCATCAAAATGGCCGCTTTTACAGGTAACTACGTTTGTTTAACTCCCCTTAAAACTCCATCATAGATTCAAATATTGCAAAACTCAAACGTATCATCTGAAAGCCCTTTAAAAGAGCTATTTAGAAAAAATTAATTTTTCTTTCTGAGGTTAAGGGCCCACCTGTAATGACGTCATCAAAATGGCCGCTTTTACAGGTAAATACGTTTGTTTAACTCCCCCTAAAACTCCATCATATATTTAAATATTTCAAAACTCAACTATATCATCTGAAAGCGCTTTAAAAGATCTATTTATAAAGATATATTTTTTCTTTCTGAGGTCAAAGGTTCACCTGTGATGACGTCATCAAAATGGTCGCTTTTGCAGGTAAATACGTTCGTTTAACTGCTTTAAACTCCATCATAGATTCAAATATTGCAAAACTCAAATACATCATCTGAAAACTCTTTAAAAGAGCTATTTAGAAAGATTTATTTTTTCTTTCTAAGGTCAAGGGCCCACCTGTGATGACGTCATCAAAATGGTCGCTTTTGCAGGTAAATACGTTCGTTTAACTGCTTTAAACTCTATCATAGATTCAAATATTGCAAAACTCAAATATATCATCTGAAAGCTCTTTAAAAGAGCTATCTAGCAAAATTTAATTTTTCTTTCTAAAGTCAAGGGAACACCTGTAATGACGTCATCAAAATGGCCGCTTTTACAGGTAAATACGTTTGTTTAACTCCCCCTAAAACTCCATCATAGATTCAGATATTGCAAAACTCAAATACATCATCTGAAAGCTCTTTAAAAGAGCTATTTAGAAAGATTTAAGTTTTCTTTCTAATTTTAAGGGCCCACCTGGGATGACGTCATCAAAATGGCCGCTTTTACAGGTAAATACGTTCGTTTAACTCCCCCTAAAACTCCATCATAGATTCAATTATTGCAAAACTCAAATATATCATCTGAAAGCTCTTTAAAAGAGCTATTTAGAAAGATTTAATTTTTCTTTCTGAGGTCAAGGTCCCACCTGTAATGACGTCATCAAAATGGCCTCACATGACGTCATCACAGGTGGGCCCTTGACCTTAGAAAGAAAAATTAAATCTTTCTAGATAGCTCTTTTAAAGAGCTTTTAGATGATATATTTGAGTTTTGCAATATTTGAATCTATGATGGAATTTTAGGGGGAGTTAAACAAACGTATTTACCTGTAAAAGCGGCCATTTTGATGACGTCATTACAGGTGGGCCCTTGACTTTAGAAAGAAAAATTAAATTTTGCTAGATAGCTCTTTTAAAGAGCTTTCAGATGATATAGTTGAGTTTTGTTGGAGAAACAATGCCTCTCGCACCTCTGTTCACCCCTCTTACATATAGTGTTTTATCCCATATGGATCCAGCGCCACCTACAGGGACAATGTTTCAGACGATGGCCGTACTTCCTTGAAGAAGGTTATGTATGTTGTGTAGCTGCGTCTCTTTGTGTATGTGTTATAACGTTTCTGTTCTCTCCTAATGTATCATTAAAAATCTTATTGTTTCCACTCTGCGTGTTAACTCTTCCCAACTCAAGGATAATTGGACTTAATAGGTGATGTTCCCAGAAATAAGGAGAAACTTTGGGTGAGAACAAGAAAACAGAAACATGGCGACGTCAAATTTTCGAATCGAGCTGTTGAACGGAAACAATTTCGAAACGTGGAAAATTCAAGTCAAAGCTCTACTCATAAAAAATGACGCATGGAATTATGTTAATGGAATTATCGAGCAGCCAGAAGTTATCGAAGATGACGCTGAATCCTTGGAAGAATATCGAAAATGGAAAGACTTTGACGAAAAAGCGAAAGCTGATATTATATTATGTATCGCGCCATCTGAGTTGAAACAGATAAAACACTGTGAGTCATCGTCTGATGTATGGAATAAATTAGAAAGCATATACGCATCGAAAAGACCCGCCAGGAAAGCGACGCTACTGAAATCGCTAATTCAATTAAAAATGAATGAATCATCCAGAAACTGTTTTGATCATCTGCGTAAGTTTTTTGACATCGTTGATAAACTTACTGAACTAGACATTTGTATCGACGAGGATTTGTTGTCGATAATGCTATTGTATAGCCTTCCACTTTCATTTGAAAGTTTTAGAATCGCAATCGAAAGCAGAGATGAGCTTCCGACATTGGAGCAACTGAAAATCAAAATTCGCGAGGAATGGCAAGCGAGAAAAGAATCCGGCGCCAGCATTAGCCGAAATTCCAGACACGCCGACCTTGAGGAAAGCAAAGCATTTGCTGCGTCTAATTTTCATAGAAGTGAAGATTACAGTAAACAAAGGTCACGTGATAGCTCTAATGGAAAAACTGACAGAGGAATGAACAAGTGGAATACGAACTTTAAAAAGAAAAAGAACTTCGACAGAAATAAAATTCGTTGTTTTGGTTGTAATGAATATGGACATAAAGTTCGGGACTGTGAGAAAAGTTCGAAAAATGACAATTCATGTCTTATGACGGCCTCCGGATTGTTAACGAATGTTAATTCTCTTTTGACGAGTGAGAAAATTCCAAGTAATTGGATCCTGGACAGCGGTGCCACTATCCATTTATGCAATGATAAATCGAAATTTGTAAATATTTCGGAGACTGATATTCGTGAGGTAAAGTTAGCGAATAGTACATCTGCTAAAGTACTTGGTACAGGAACTGTTTCGATTAAAGCTAATATTAATGGTGTTGTAAAAGATATTAATGTTAATGATTGTTTATATGTTCCTGATTTACGTACAAATCTTTTAAGTATTTCAAAAATACTAGATAAGGGTTACAAGGTAAGTTTCTTTTCTGATCATGCAAGTATTAGTAATGATGAAACTAACATGGTGTTAAAAGCAGAACGAAATGGAAATTTGTTTTTTCTTTGTGATTCGAATGATGATAATGAAATATTTACTGCTAGTGAATCTTGTAATATAAATAAGAAAAATGTTACTTTGGAAAAAATTCATGCACGTTTGGGTCACGTAAATATTTCGGATATTTTAAATTCATCTAAAAATGGTCATATTAAAGGAGTTAATGTTGAAAATGTTAAAAATAATTCTGATTTTAACTGTGAAGTATGTGCTATAAATAAACTTACTCGTGCTCCATTTCCAAAGCATTCTGAACGTGAAACCAATATTCTGGAAATTTTGCATTCCGATTTATGTGGTCCCGTTAAATGCCCATCATTTGGTAACTCTAAATATTTTATTACATTTACTGATGATTTTTCTCGTTATACTGTAATTAGATTTTTAAAGTGCAAAAGTGAAGCACTTGATGCTTTTAAAGAGGTTAAAGCATTATTGGAAAATCAAACAGGTGCTAAAATTAAATATTTAATGAGTGATGGTGGAGGTGAGTATATTAATGAAAAATTTGATGAATTTTTGAAAGTGAATGGAATACAACGTAAGGTTACTGCCCCGTACAGTCCAAGTCAAAATGGGATTTCTGAACGTAAAAACCGTACATTAGTTGAAATGGCACGTTGTTTATTGAGTCAATCAAAACTGCCATTAAATATGTGGGCTGAAGCTGTTAATACAGCTAATTTCATTCGTAATAGACTTCCCACAAAAGCTCTAAATGGCAAAACTCCGTATGAACTTTGGTTCAAGACCAAACCTAACTTAAGTTACTTTAAGATATTTGGTTGTACTGCATATGTACTTGAGAACAAACCGGTTCACAAATTTTCACCTAGATCAAGAAAGGGTATTTTTGTTGGTTACTCTGATATATCAAAAGCTTATAAAGTGTATTTGCCTGATGAAAGGCGTTTTATCATTTCTAGAAACGTTAAATTTTTTGAAGAGATTGATAATAAGAAAGTTATGGATATGAGTGAACTTTTCAATGATTGTTGTGAACCATTATCTGAAAATTCTTCAGATGAGTCTTTGACAAAATTTACTGAAATTGAAATTATCTCCAATTCTCCGAAATCTGATTTTAATCGCGAAGAAGTAGATCGGGACGAAAATTCCGAAGATAATGAAGAAGAACGCCCGACTGTAGTTGAGGATGAGGACGACTCGAATGTACTACGATTACGCAATCGCGATATTGTTCGTCAACAGAATTTACCTGATAATTCAAATTTTGTAGGTGCCGTTTTAAATGAAATTCCGATTAAAAAGGCATTAAATAGTTCTAACAGTTAATCTTGGCTTAATGCTATGGCTGATGAGGTAAAAAGTATTTTGAAAAATGATACATTTATCGTCGTAAACAGACCTAAAGGTAAAAATTGCATCGGTAGTAGATTTGTTCTAACTAATAAATTAAATCATGATGGATCTATATTGAAACAAAAGGTACGAATGGTCGCAAAAGGATTCAATCAGAAGCCCGGGGTGGATTTTGAAGAAGTATATTCTTCCGTTGCAAGGCAAAATTCTCTAAGAATTTTTGCTGCCATTGCAGCTAAGTTGAATTTGAAGATTCACCAGTTCGATGTGACCACAGCGTACTTAAATGGTGATTTAGAGGAAGAGATCTTTATGGAAAGCCCGGATCATTTTACTGATGCATTAAAACATATCATGAAAACTGAAAAGCAAGGTAGTGACATTTATTTAAAAGCAGAAAAAATGATAAAATCCTTAAAAAGTTTTGCAATATTTGGATCTATGATGGAGTTTTAAGCAGTTAAACGAACGTATTTACTTGTAAAAGCGGCCATTTTGATGACGTCATCACGGGTGAGCCCTTGACCTCAGAAAGAAAAATTAAATCTTTCTAGATAGCTCTTTTAAAGAGCTTTCAGATGATATAGTTGAGTTTTGCAATATTTAAATCTATGATGGAGTTTTAGGGGGAGTTAAACAAACGTATTTACCTGTAAAAGCGGCCATTTTGATGACGTCATTACAGGTGGGCCCTTGACCTCAGAAAGAAAAAGTAAATATTTCTAAATAGCTCTTTTAAAGAGCTTTCAGATGATACATTTGAGTTTTGCAATATTTTAATCTATGATGGAGTTTTAAGCAATTAAACGAACGTATTACCTGTAAAAGCGGCCATCTTGATGACGTCATAACGGGAGTTCATGACCCCTGATCAAGTGTCTCCCGGCGGTTTTTTGTTCTTATATATGTACCTTAGCTCTGTACCAAATTTCACACTGGTATCCGGAAGTGAAATATTTCGGCTGTTTTTGTCGCTAACTCCACAGACTATCGGTCTATAATGCATATACACACGTTTTCATGCACTTTTCTTAGTTAATTCATCGTCACAGAAATCTACATTTAAAATAAACTTTGCCAATTAAACTAAAATACCGACATAGTTTCTTTTAGATGAATATCAAAATTTGCTCATTCAAATTGTGTGAATTCGTTAATAAATGCTAAGTGGTTAAAATCATGAAAAAAAAACGTATTTCGCTAAAAAAAAAAAAAAATATTCATTCCAATAAACAATGTACGTTTCCACCCCACAGCAGGAGCTAAGGCAGAATAACAGAAAAAAAATATCATCGACAGTTCGGTTACGACATCTAGGAACCAAATATCACCTGATCATATCTTAGACTGGGCTGCGAAGAAATTTATGCTTCCCACTTTCAGTATCAGATTTTTTAGGGTCAACGAGTTAACTGATATAATCTGATTTTGGAGTAGGTAGAGTAGTTATATAAACAGATACAAAATTTTTACTATTTTAGGGTGCATATTTTAAAATTTCAGAGCTTCTTTGCATCCATAATTTGCCCTTTAAAGAAAATAAAGCTTGTGGTCTACTTATAATTATTAATAAAGTCGAACCCCTCTATAGCGAGCACGGGATATAGCGATCCTCCAGCTGTAGCGAACCTTTTAAATAGTCCCAACAGAAGCCCTATGGCCATTAATGCAATTTCAGACGCTTGTAACGATCCCTAAACGATAGAGAATCGGCTATAGTGATCCAAAGGTCTCTAAAATTTCAAGCTTTTTATGATTTTGTGAAAGAAGTGAGAAATACATTATATCGTTTGAAAACGAACAAGATATAAAAAATGGATGAACTTCAAAGTTTGTTTGAAAAAAAATTTCTTAAAACAAGTACAAAGAAAATTTTTTGGTTTTATGATTTTCAGTATTTTCTGAACAATTCATTAACCTTAAACAAGAAAATTATGACTGTGGTCTGATCTTCTGATACTGACTCCGGGACGTTCGATTTCTGTTCCCCTGGTACCTGTCCGTCTTTTGAACAATTTATTTGCGACTGACACTATAGATCAATATGTTGTGGATTGGTTATCAATAGTTGATTTAAAAATTTGCTAAATGCATTTAAAATTTAAATGCTTGCAGCCAAAAATCACATCTTCCATGATATGGGTAAAATTTTAAAAATAGTTCATTTTTATAGTTTGCTTATTAAAGAGTAAAATATAGTTAAGACCAATATTTTACTATTGTCCTAATTACTGATGCATCATCTTATGATTAAAACGTTCATTACAGAAGTATGTAAGACAATTAGGAGTGGTTTTTTTTTTTTTTTTTGAAAATCAAATGTAACAAACCCTTGATAACGGTCTCTTAATTCGGTTCTTTGACGGTTCGTTACAGCGGGGATTTGAGTGGCAAAGGTATAGATATTTTCAACATTTAGAGAAGAAATAGCTGAATTTCCAACAGCGTATTATTAGAATACGTAATCTGAGTATAAACACCTTTCATTTCCATTTAGTCCAGTTTTTTGTAACGGTTCTAAAACACATAAATCATTTTTGAACTATAATATTACATTTGAAACGAAATATATTGTCCGCATTAAACTACCTTCAAGTTTAAAAAGATTATGCACATAGTTAATCACATGCATTTCCGATAAAAATTTCAATGTCAGTACGTCTTTAAAAGAAGAAAACATCGGAAGAAATATCATTAGAAGTAAGGCAATAAATAACAATGAGAATAATTCAATCTAAATCTGGTGTTAGAAGCGCACCAATCTTTCTATGAAGTCTTGCGAAAAAATCCTTAGCAATCAAACACAAATATGTGTGGAAATTAATTCATTTTTTCAAGATATCTCCATTTATTCATCCTATTTTCATTTTCACGCTTGCATACATCCAATAATGGAATTAGTTTCACACCATGGCGTCTTTTATTTGCTTTAGGACAATGTGCTGCCGATTTTTTTCCCTCCTCTCGCCTTGCATTAATATATATTCTGTTGAAATGACCTTAATTTGCTGTCGGATTTCTTTTCACCTTTTTGTCCCAGTTTTGGATAATTCCTTCATAGTTTTCTTTAATATTCATGCTAGTTATTTTTTGGATTAATTTTAATAAGATTTGATTAATGAGGAAAATACTCTTTTTGTTAGTGTTAGCTGGTTTCTCTTCTGTTTTATTTATTTATTTATCAATTTTTTATAGTTTGTGAGTTAAGCGGTGGGTTGTGAAACTTCTAGACTAATTGAGAAAATTAGTAAATTTTAATAAAAATGGAAGATCAATATGAAACATGTGTTTTTTTTTTTTTTGTCAATGACTTTGAGGTTATTGCGAAATAGATGGCAACTGACTTCTTTTCCTCAAGAAAGCTAAAGTAGGGGAGAGTGGTAATGAATGGGCCATGGTGATGAATGGGCCACTAAAAAAATATGAAAAAGTATTTGCATGAATTTTTTTTTTGATACCACCAATAGATGTAGCTATTTGTTCTACTAAACTCATCCAATTTTCATTCGTTTGCGCTGAGCCATTTTCAAACTAGAGTGGCATGGTCAAGAATCTGACTGAAAAGTGAGTTTTTCCCTTTTTAGTGAAACATTTCCTAGCTAAACTGTACCAAGTATTTCACTGCATACATATGTATAAGCTAGTCTTTCCATATCTATAAACTAATCTTAAGATGTATTTTGATGTCATCTAAATTCAATGTACTCAAAAAACCTAAATGTATTCCAAAAGTATAGGTGGGGCTGAATGGGCCACTATGTCATGGTAATAAATGGGCCACCTAAATATTGTTTTTCTTCCTTTTCTTTGGATTTTCGCTTTAATATGAAACACAACTGACTGTCATAGATAAAGATTACTGTCGTCAAAATAGGTTTGTAGTAACTTCTAAATATAATTTGCAGATCTATATTATATTCCTATAATACAATAGACCTTTGGTCGCAGTGCATGGCTTGAAAAAGCCCCCCTCTCTCCTTCATATTATATTCCTCACAGTACAATTTCATTTTCTTTCTTGGTAACTTAAGTTAGATATTTCTTATTCCCGATGTCTAGTAAATTAAAAAAAATTGAATTTTGACAAGTTTGAAAATGAAGATGAAGTTTTTGAAAGTGATTTTTAATATTATTTTTGAAATATATAAATTTTGTTAAATCATAGTGTGTATTATCTCTCATTTTTTTACATATATTTGATGTTATTTATTTCTTACAATCTCATTATTTAGGCATTTTCTGCTACAATTGGCATGCATCAGTTTTGATGTTTATATAATTTTAAATCAGTATGATTTTGTATCATCGTATCAAGTGCCACATTTATTTTGTCATATTCAGCAAATAAAAGATTAAATCCACATGTTTTCATTGAATTCATTTAGTGGCCCATTCATTACCTTCGATGGCCCAATCAACCCCATAGGTGGGGTTGAATGGGCCAAATTTCAAAATTTTTATTTTCTATTATAATTCATTATAGACAGGTGCTAATCCAACTTTTATGACTTTTTTTAGATAGCCAGATAAGTAAAGTAACTCAAACACCAATTTAGAGTTAAAACAAAGTGTTAGAAATTACAAAAAATTAAAACCAAAAAGTGGCCCATTCATTACCACTCTCCCCTACTCAGCATTGTTGGTTTTGAAATTTTAGGAAAAGTCACCAAATTGAACGAGTTTTGGTGAGAAAAGGGAGACATCTTTCAAACGGGGTTGTGAACATTGATATCCTGCCGCATGCAGACGGTGGAATTGCGTGAAATGTACCTTCAATTTTAGTCAAATCTTTAAATTTGGCTCTTTTCTAGAATTTCGACAGACTTTAAACCTTTATATCTTGGTAACAGGGATAAGGGCAAATAATTTTTGCGTCAAAAAAGAGTCCTGGTATAATCTTTTAATTACTATCTATTTCAATTTTTTCATTGTTACATTATTCGCATGTCCTTGGTTAGAAAACTATATTTCAGATGAATATAGCTCTTTTGTTAAAAATGCAACTTAATCCCGACCAAGCCATAATCTCATGGTCTGTTTCTAAAGAGAACCATAGAAAATGAAGGAAGACCTTTAACAAGAATGGTGTACGACACAAGAACGTAATTTGATTTTCCACAATTTACCCCAGGTAGCACAAATAACCTTTAGACGTTTTATAAACGTTTTTAAGCGGTTGTTACAACGTTAATAATCATTTTAAAACCTTTAAAAAACGAAGTGTGCTACTTAGGACGAATGTCATTAATGGTTAAGATTCGATTATCGGTTTCTAATCAATCGCAAGATTTACAAAGGATCATTAAATCCATGAAATCAGTGACATCTACTTTATCAAGCAAAAATAATTGCTTCATCGGTTAATAAATTACTTGATTCGATGCGTTCTATGAGAACCATTCTACTTTCCATATAGTCAAATGTGGTTTTCATGAAATGCTTTCGAGATTCTTGAAAAGTTCAAATCGAAAGATATTCATCAAATTAGTCGTGGCTGAAGGGTGAAAAGATGAACATTGAAATTACGGAAACACTTTAACAAACTGCTATCATTTTCCGAAACTCTTTTGATAGTCGAAACGAAAAAGATAATCCTAGTGCTAATTTAATCGTCTTTTTTTTTTTTTTTTTTTTTTTTCAAGCTTGAAATTTATTAGCTCCTGTTCGGGCTTAAAAACTGTATTTGCTTAGATGAAGAAGAGGAGTCATTCTCAATATATCAAGAAACCAAAGGAAAAAGTAGTAGGTTTTGGTTTACTCATGAACAAACATTGAGTTCGGAATCAGAGTCGGGCTGATTTTAGAGTAAAAACAAGAGTCGGAGTCGGAAGTTGAAAGCTTTAAAATTCCAAGAGTTGGTGCCGGAGTCGATTATTTTCTCTCCTTAACTTGAGTCCTTAACTCTGAAAGGGTTGTTAAGTAAATGTAGGATTCTGAGTCAGACTGATTTTGGAGCAAAGAAATCGGAGTGGGTCGTTTTCTCTTCGACTCCGTAACCCTTATAAACTGCTAGATCGAGCTTGGATAAAATCAAAGCCACGATTAAATAATATGCCGATTTCAGCACTTTAGTGGTCTATGAAACTAAAACCGAGACGATACGATTATTATTTTATACAGAAAAAGATGTTTCACTCCAGTTTTGGGTCATGAAATTAAAATTCGATCGCTTTATTATTTTTTAACTTTTAAAAACCTCTTTACGACCCTTCTCGGGTACCAAAGTACCTCAATGCGAAATTCGGTTAAGATCCAAAGTAAACTGTAGATTTGTATAGGAAACATACATACATATATTTTCTTTTTTTTGCAATTCTGCATCTGTTACTGGGTTTATAAACGTTTAAATTACAGTGGAAATATTATTTACTTTCTTTTAGCTTAAAACCATCTATAAGCAAAACATGAAGTAGTTCTAATTAAATGGGATACAAAAAACTTTTACAAGCAGAACCTTTTCAAACGTAAATTATTTTTTATTACAAATAAGTTTTAAAATACGCAACACAATAACGAAAAAAAACAAAATGCATTTTTCACAAAACTTCATTTTAAGCCAAAAAATTTTTTTCACTTTTCTTTCACAATTGGATTCTATTGATATCACGTTGAATAAATCAGCATCACTTTACTACGTGCGAATTCGGGTTAAAAGAAAAAGTGAACCCTAAAGCTTCAAACATCTTGCTGAGGCGAAAAAAAAGTCAAGATTCCATGGAACAAATAAAAGGGAGCCTCAAAATTTAGATCTGGGTATTTGCGGCTGTTTTTCACGTGTCTTCTTATCCTCTTCATTTGCGTTTCTAGAGGGTATACATTTGGTTTTATTCCTTCCTTTCCATTCTATTGGACTCCAGTGTTTGGCAACAGTAAGATTCCACTCCACGGGCATGGATCTACTGGTGCCATCGATTGAAACTAAAAGTTTGAGAAAGAAAAAATAAAACTTGAACAAAAAAAAAAAAAAATGATGCAACGGATAAAGGATCCAAACGATTTTCCATTCAGGAGAAAATAGGAAAAATTTTGAAATTCTTTACCAAATACTTTGTCAATCTAATTGAATTTTTTCTTTAATCTTTATTATTTTACTAAATCGCCTTAGTTTTTGTCGATGCATGAGCTAATTTCTTTTTCACTCTGCTGACTTTTAATTAAGATTCGATATCTGGTTATCAGCAAAATTTGAACACCTTTCTTAATTGTGAAAAATGACAAGAGCAGTGAAGGCAAAAAGAAATCTCAAGTGATGCTTTTCTGTAAAAACCTGAGCTCTGTCCTTTTCTTTGCTTTTAAATTTGTCATCGAATAGCTTTCGTACATTCTATTTCCTAAAAAGAAAGATCGTTTCCATTAAACTTGGGTAGGAATTAACTTGACAGCGATGGAAAGGGGAAAGAGAAATAGTTCGCAAAGTTAGCTTAATAAAATAACTTAAAAAATAGATTGAAACTTAAATATAAAAACGTACCTATTTCTTTTTTTTTTATTTTCATAACTATTAATATAGTCAATGCATAATAAATAACCGTGAAGTTCCAAACCCTGCTAGTTTCTTTCGCCAAGGGCTTAGCCCACGTGGTTTCCAAGTTCGCTATAGACCTGGCGATAACTCGCTAAATTGGTGCCAACTATGATTTCGCAGAATTAAAACTCCAATTTTAGTGTCAATTAATATTCTCGGCAGGTAAACGTATAAAGAGGACCCGGCGGATATTTTCCGCTAATTGTTCTGTATCGGACGGTATCTCTATCACTGCAGCCGATGAAAATAGTTCAGAGCTCTGAAAACTGCTAAAGTTATGGCATCCGTATTTTGGAACGTACATGGTAGTTAGCTCACAGACTATCTTGAGGAAGTCTAAACTATCAATAAGAATATTAAAAGGGGAATTGGATCGATTAAGAGTCTAAATTAAGAAAAAGCAACTTCACATGCAGCAGAAAAAAGTGCTGTTTCGCCATGTTTCAAAAGTAGCACTTTTACGGTCAACATACCATGTCCAAGCAATGCTCTTACGAAACTATACCCTATGTAACGAGAGCTGGCGTCTCAAAGGAAAAATAATTTAGTACTCTTCGCACTTTTCTAACTGTGGTTGTCATAGTTACGGCCCTATGGACTCATTTCACACTTGGCTTTTGTAACAATGGTTGAATGCAAAACGATTAAAATTGCTTTGCACGTAAACTATTATTCAATTGAAGAATCAACGTTAACAAAGCAGAACTTTTTCTTAGAAATTTGTGTTTTATTTATGCATGCCTGGATTTGTTAGAAAAGGTTTAGAAATAACTATGAGGATACAATAAAAACCGTAAGTCTAATTCGATAAACATAAAGTAAATAAAATGCCTCAACAGCATTGCATAAAAAAGAATGGAACTGTTTGCTTTCGTACGGTTTCCATGGAGACGACGCAAAAATTTCCAAACTGGATGCTCCTATTTTAAAGTAACAGGGTACAAATGCTTATCGCATTTGCCTCAGAAAATGAACCCTCTGGAACTAGGGTAAGTGCTCCAGTAGTCGGCCAGTCTCCAGTAGTCGGCCACAATGACATAAAACTCCTTATAAATAGTACATTTTTAATTCAAAATCAGATATGACGCATTTACACATCAATTAAGTTTTGGGTACATCTTTTAAATTAGTGATGAGTCATTTCATTTTGAATGGTGTGCCCGTCATCCAAGATTGCGATTCTGCTTATTTTTCAGCGATGATGATTCTGTGGCCGACTACTGGAGCGTTTACTAGTGGTGACAACAGCTTGGATTTTAACATATTTTTTTTTTTTTTAAATTTCTGAATCAAGTAGTTGATTCACTATCAGAAAGGGTCATTCTAAAGTTTTACCTTGTTTTTGTTGCTGTATTGATAGCTGAAAGTTCTAGGTTAGCCAAGATCAACAAAAGATCTCTTAAATGGCCGACTACTGGTGCTTTTATCCTATATGAAATAATACGGAAAACAGCGCTGACCTAGCGGCCTGCAGCAATGGCGTTGCTATGTTACTGGGTCCAAACAATTCAAGGTAAATTTTAATTTGGTTTATTTCTGAATTCAAATTTGGAAATCAACCAATCGTTAATTTCGCTGCTATTAATTTCGAGGAACCCCGATAAATGGCTATATGATCCGTACGTCTTTCAGTTCCTTTTTGTTCTATGTTAAAAACGAGAAAGCGACATTTCATTTAGTATTACAGGGGAAGTTGGTCCAAGTCAAGAAAATAATGATCGAATTGAAAAAATTAAGCTTCAAATTGCTACCCACCCAAAATATTTTCCAGACATGCCCCCCCCCCCCCTCCTCGTGACTATCCACACACGACGCTCTTTTTATCTATACTTATTAAAATAGCAAAAGCTATTCCCTAAAACCAGTTAACTTTTGGCTAAATGTCTTACTGTCATGAAATTTCGGTACGTATCTTTTAAAGGTTAGTGCTCTATTCAGAAATCATACAGGTCTGTCAACAGTAGTGCCATCTATGTGTTCGACGAAAACTTTGTAAATGAGTGTTATTCATAAGCCTACTTTCAAATAGTATTTCGTCTTTCCATGTATATATTCAACTATTTATTTAATTTTTACTTTTAATTACTTTTTACGATATTTTTAAGTTGCATAAGCTCCTCTCTCTCCACTCTTTTTTTTTTTTTGAAGTATTTGCGAAAGTCACTAGAAAAAAAAAGGATTAATGGAAGGGTATTAATATTAATATAAATAGGTGGGAGATTGGAATTTTAACATCAATTTATATTTTTCTCATATGGCATATTCTAACCGAAAGAAATTAGCAAGAATAATACAAAATCATTATTATTATTATTATTAATACTATCATTCATAAAATGCCAATATAGGAATAAAATTTATATTCATTTTTGTTCGTATTTGTTGGTCAAAATTTATTTTATTAAATAAACAAAGTAAAGAGTAAACAAAGCTAATGGGTTTCATGGTAATTATGTGAATTTATTCAAACAAAATCTAGAATTTCATGCTTGTGAATCTGTTTTTACCTAAGTTACACGCAAGGATAACTTTTTAATTATTCACATTTTATTTAGTTATTTTATGTATAAGTGATACTAGAATGAATAGAAAAACTACACACTTATAGTCCTTGGTGCTTGGAAATGTGTGGTAATTTGAGCTAAGTATAATACTTTATTTCTTACCTTAATCCTATTGCAAGCAGGCCAATACTCGTTTGTCTAGACACAGCAATAGAACCCGGTAGGGCAATATTAAAGTCCACCCCCAATTGATCTTTCTTAAAGATCGAAGACAAAAAAAAAAAAAAAAGAAAAGAAAGAAAACGAAACCCAATACAAAGACGGTGTTACCAAGAGGAAGAGAAAAGAAAGGTTCGAAAACGATTTCCTATTTAGAAGAAACCAGCAGCGTAAAAAAGTTCCGAATTCCACTATCGATACTTCGTCTGCCTTCTTTTATTGAATCTTTGAAGGTAGCATTCCATTACTTGGCTTAATCAATTTAGTTTTTTTTTTTCTTTACTTGGGAAATTTTTCACACAAATGATTAACAACTGATGAATAATACTTAATAAACGATAGTTAAGAGATGACAGGGTTTCCAACCATTTCAGATTTAGAGCACTTTTTTAACGTAAATAGTGCTAAAATTCTGTTTTGCAACTGAATCGTTTATTGCAAGAAGTCACCAAGAGAAAAGCGCTAAAAGTTCGAAAACCATTTTTAACCTTATTTTTAAGAAGAAATTGCTAAGGGTTACTATGTTTTAAACCGACATGTATACTTATTTAGACGTATGTATTTCAGTAAAAACTGTTATAAGCGAAATTAAACAATTTAATGTCAGGATAAAAATGTTCTGAAAATCAGAAATTTTGTCTTTTAACTAGTTTCTAAAATAAAAGAGTCAATTAAGTTTCGGCATTTGTGGTTGAAGACAGTTTCTTCAGTTTCTTGAAGACAGTATTGTTGCAAACAATGTAATATAAGTAATGTTTCAAGTTTGTTACACCGTGAATTTCCGTAATTTTTAAAGCGTTTTCCAAACATCTGTGATCTTTTTAAAATGCCCCGATTTGTGCGAAAATCATTTAAATGGGAGGTTTATTTTGTTTTTTAACGGATACTTCTATTTTAAGAGCATTTTATATTCTTCTTTAGCTTTAAAGTTATTTATAAGTATCTGAAACTGAATAATATATCAATTGCAAAATAACGGTAACATTAGTGATAGCTAAGCTTATTCTGTTCAATAAAAATGCTGTTCTTGATATGATAGTCACACCAATGACCGACAGCGAAATCCCCCTTTCCTGGAAATGCAACAATAAAAAAAGTTAACTATATCCTGTTAAATGCTACGCAAAAATGTCACTCATTTATTATAATAAGAGAAAGTTTCTCCTAGATTGCAAGTTGATTAAAAAAAATTCAAAAGCAAAAAAAAAGAAAAGAAAAGAAACTCATTTATTAATTATTTCAGTTTTTTGTTTTTATGTGTAAAGTATTATGGAATAAATATATTTTCCATTTTTCGTCCTTTAAATTCAGAGTGACTTAACAAGCAATAATAGTTTTTCTAACGTCCAGAATATGTAGCTATGCGCGAGCGTGAATACATTTGTGTCTGGCTGTGTGAGCAAGGAAATGAAAAAAAATGCAGTTTATAGTGCTACAAAATATAAAACAAAGCTGTCAACATCGTAGGCCCTACAAAAATTCTGAAAACATTTTAGCATGACATTTTTCTTTTCTACTTTTATTCATTTTTTTTCCTCCAAACTGAGCGTAATTTTTAAAAGGAAAGAACCGAAAAGTTGTTAGTTCCTTCTTTCCATAGCTCTGCAGCTCAATAAATCAGAAAGAATTTTCCAAAACTAAGTCCAACGTTGTATTCATTTCAAACAATTTTTCCCCCAATAAGAACTCATTTTCCTCTTTTGCTGCCTTAAGAATGATGGCCCTTTCGTGACAAGAACTCCAACGTCTCGCCCCACTCCAGAAAAAATGTCTGTCCTGGAAAAGACAGGGGAAGTTCGAAAGATCACTCAGAGTAAGTGCTAGAAGCATTAAAAGTACTTTTCTCCGGCGATGAAAAAATGGCAAAAAGCATCGTCTGTTTTTATAGCAGTATTTTCATCCACACGTGCTTGGTTTTGGTAAACAGTGCTGGCAACACTACAAAGCAGACGAAAAGTAAGCGATGAAAAAGGGTGAAAAGATAGTTAATGTCAAACGCAATTGATATTTTCAAAAATAGCAGACGATATACTCTCTTTATTTATAATGGTGGAAATTTGGTTCATCTGATGACGTGAAGTAAAACTGACATTAATAGACACAAGCAATTTCATTCACTGGTTTACGTTACACTGCAAAAAAGGAACTGTAGTTTTCACAGTACAATACTGGCAGCAGAGGTTCCATTTTAAAACTGAAATGCACAGTAATAAAGTGCAAAATTAGCAATTTTGCAGTTTATTACTGTAAAATTAGCAATTTTAACATTTTATTACTATAAAATTAGATGTATTATACTGTTAAGACAACATTCATTTTTTACATTGTTGCATCCACACCACAACCATCCACTGCACAAATTGCTGTTTCTATTTTTTGGAAAGCTTAACATTCCCATTTTCTTAATATTTTCCAGTTTTTAGATTCGGTTCTATTACTTTACCTCTGTGGGTGATTATTGCTTGAATGCTGTATTACGTATAAAACTTTGCAATGTTTAATACAAAGTGCTTGAAGGCAATAGGGTGACGTCTTGTTAATAGTAGAACTAAGCAATTCATGTCGCGTCTTCGAAGTAAGAGAGCTGATTTACTAGTACTGTAAAATTAGCAATTTTAGTTTATTACTATAAAATTAACTGTATTATACTGTACCAACAACATTCATGTTTTACAGTGTAATCAAAGTTCGTTTAAACATTATACTGCCGAAATAATAACATTTCTAAGTCAAAATATTAACTTTCGCTTTTAATGAAAATAAACCTGCATAATTTTGTCATTCTCTGAAACAGTTGGTATTAGTTTTTTTTACGCAATGCATTGCCGTGTCTGTAACTAGCTAAAGTTACGGGCAAATTTGCACCTGGCCGTTTCTGACAACGGCGTTCGTCTATCTCTCATTATTTTATTTCTAATGTCTGCCTGAGTTTTAATATTACTAGAGTTATCTAGTTTTACCAGATCTAGACTATTTAGTAAAGCAAGATAGGCTAGATTATTACTGAACTTATCTGTCATTGATTCCACAACTGTGCAGCATTTTTTATTTTCCTTTTGGGTGTAAACCACGTTTTTTTGTAAGATGTAGTTCTTTGGTGAGGAAAAGGTAATCTATCAAATTCTATCCTCGTCCGTCCCAGGTTAAAGTACACACATGTGTACTTGGGTGGGCCGAAAATGACTTTTTTTTTATTTCGATGATGGGGAGTACGGAAAAGTTGCCATTGGAGAAGCAAAGTGCGCATAAAAAATTGAAATTGTTTGATCAATTTCTCGATCAAACAATTTCGCAACTACGACATCGTAAATGCGTTGAAGTTTGGAAAAAATGCAGTTTTTTCTAGATTTTTAGTAAATTATTTATTAACAAAATTTCTATTTTCGTTAACTGGTAGGGCGAAAAAGATGCCATTAGGAACATAGAAATTCCATTAAAAATGTCAGCTCTGTGGTATAATTCCTTCCTTTTCCACAAATGCTTAGAAGATTTGGTAATTTCCTGTTTCTTCTACGTTTTAAATTCAATTTTGTCAAAACGTTAAAATGCTGTTTTCGCCAGACTTATCTGATATAACTACATTGTTTGTCACACATGATGCATTTTTAGATATTCGGTGCTGAAAATTTTTTGGAAATAATTTCCTACAAATCTCAAAAAAACTACATTTTTTGCAAATTTCAAACGTGATTACGGCAGATCAAGAAATTGACCAAAAATTTTCAAATTTTTTTATGCACACTTTGCTCTCCCAATGGCACTTTTTCCGCACTCCCCATCATCGAATATAAAAAAAAGTTCATTTTCGGCCCACCCTAATGTTTACCTTCTAAGTTTTTATTTATATTTGGCTTCAAAGCAAATTATAACGAAAAAAAACTATGCATTTTAAAATCTAAGAGTGTAGAATTTATTTTTCATCAATCCCAATTTTTTTCTAGGCATTATTCAGACCTAACAAAGGTTTAAAAACTTGAAATTCAAATCGTTGAAAAAATCAGGACTAAAGAGCCTATTGCCAAACTGACTCCGAACTCTTAAATTTAAATTAAAAGCACTTCCAACTTCGAGTGCTTAGTATAGACTACCTCTATTTTTGTAGTTTTCATGTTTAGTTAACATAGTTTAAAAAATCCTCCTGGGCAATATTCGGCAAGGCAAATTAATCGGCCAATTATCAACAGCAGATTAATCGGGAATCGGTAATCGCCCAATTTTCTTATCGGTGTATCCCTGGTGATTATACAACTGTTTCTCAAGGAACATTGTAACGATATTTCTTCTTTAATCGTGCAACTTAACTGTATTGTTACTTGAAAAGAAAAAGTTAATCTCAGTTTCCTAGATATTTTCTAGCAGTGCATCAATTTTTTTCTGCCGTGTAAAGGCCCCGAAGTGGATTCAAAATGCATAAGATAAATGTTTTACTTTTTTTTTTTTTTTTTTTGATAGACAAATAAGCCCCCGAAAATGCATTTCGACGAAGCCCCAAACCTTCAGATCCGCCATTGTTTGCAATAGTATAATTTAAAATATATATTTTTTTTCAATAACACTACAATTAGGCCCTGTAATCTTTCACTGAATGTTTTAATGACATCAACATTTTGTTCGTCATTACAACTTGTTTGTTTAACAGCGAGTGTTTTTCAACTCCAACTTCTTTTTAAAGGCAAAACTTATTTTTATTGCACACTTACTTTTGCCAAGGGTCACGAAAATTCTTGCTGAGATCTCGGAGGCACATGATATAATAATCACTGCATTCCGCAAATTCGTTATAAAAGTTAAATCGCATTTCCTGGTTCTTTTTCTTCTCGGTTGACTTGTTCTTTGTTGTTATTGTTATTCCGTTTCTCCCGCTATCCTATCCCTTTTAGAAAGAAGGAATTTTTCTTCGATTGCGAGGGGGGATGGGGTGGTTCTTCTTAGAAAATCGATTGCAATAAATGATGGTAAAAAGTAAACAAATAAAGAAGAGTGGAACGAATAAAAAGGATATACAAGAAGAAAAAAAGGACAAACGGTTTTCTACTTAGAAGACGTAAAAATAAGGGAAAAAATATAAAATTCGAATTCTACTGCTGTGTGTCTGCTTTTTCTTTTCCTACCAAAGATTTCTTTTCGGTTTCATCAGCGTTATTTAGTTTAATCGATGAAAAGGTTTCTTTTTGTTATTTGCTTTCGAAACCGTGATTTATCTTTGAATTAAAAGAGTCCCTTTACGTAATTTTCAGGAAAACTTAAATTTGTGGCTGTCTACGCAAGAAATTGTTTCTAACGCTTACACTGATTATCGTGCATTTTGAACTTATGGGCAGAACCTAACTCAAAATATAGATAAATATTCAATGATATTTTGTTGAAAAATCAAGCAAATCTTTACAATTATTAATTAAAAAAAACTTAGACTTATTCAGTTACTTCGTTCATTTTTAGTGGGCATCTCATTTGTTAAATTAATATCTTAAGGGATTTTTATTGAGTTATGTATTTTATTTTCTTTAACTTTTTTTATGATCTCAAACGATAATTTTGCAAAAAATAAATAAATAAATGAATAAATAAATAAACAAAAATAAAATCCATTTCATAGTATTTTTTTTTCTACCTTACGTTTTTCATTATTTTGTTCTAAAAATTTAGTTTTTGTGCATTTTAGTTTTTTTTTTAATCAAAAACTTGAAACTTATGATTGAAATAATCCATCTTAAAAAAATTTTACCACGAATTTAAGAATTCTAACGTGTGGAAAAAATGCATTTCACCAAATTTTACGTTGTCCTTTCCTACTGTATTTTCTCGTCATATTGTTTGCCTACCTAGTTTTTTAATTACTTTTTTCAATCACATTCAGTCAAATTGGAGTTTTATTGCATTTTCTAAGTTATAAAACAAGATATCACAAAACTAGAACCCTATAAGTGGTATTAGTGTTATTTTCATACTACGATCATAAAAACGTTTTTCTCAATCCTTTTATGTTTGGTCGATCCAAGAGTTTTGTAATCCCTAAGGCTCTTCTTCTACTCAAAATACAATCTTCAGTTTTTCTGTAGATATGTGTGCAAAACAAAAGTAAGTATTTATTTAGGTCAAATATGTGTAGTTCTATTGAAAAAAAAGTCAATATTTATATAATTTTCAAGTTTTTTTCAAAATTTATCAACAAAAATAAGTTTTAAAATTCAGCAGAGTCCGATTTTTAATTACAAACTAGATTTTAGATCTAATTGCTTAAGAAATACAAAATATTTTGCTTTTAAAAAATAAATAGAAGAACTTTGTAATAGAGAATTTTATAATAAATGAAATTTGTAAATAAAAGAATTTTGAAGAAATTCGAAAAAAAAACTTTTATTTTAAAGCGTTTGAAATAATCGCTAGGTAAATTGGCATTTTTAAGAAAAAATATTTTTAAAAAAAGCTGAAAACACTCCATTAATAGTTTTCCATTAACGTATTGTTTCCAAAACTTTTTGAAAAAAAGGTACTGTGTAGCCTTAATGATTTAAATGTTTTTAAATTGTGGTTTAGGCCTAAACTTTTAAAGTCCTTCAAATTTTGATGCTTTCATAATAATTTAGTTCCCCACTACGTTAGTTACTAAATTCAAGCTAAATATCTTAGAAAAACTCAGTATTACAACTAGCTCTTGTTATATTAAACGCAGCAAAAAGTTTTGCTTTTAGAACAAAAATTTTCATTCTAAAATTTAATAAACAAAATATTCTATTTTAGAACCTTTTCAAATAGAATTAATATTTAACATACATTAACTGCGGTTCAGTTAAAGCAAGAAATGTTCTAAAATCACTCTAAATCAAAAGATACCATTTAATAAGTACGTCACTCAGTTGATCTTTACGTAAAAATGTAGTTAAAAAAAGCTTTTAAACCAGGAACTTTTTCATTTATTCAATTAAAAAAGTTCATTAAAATAAATCCCTCAAATCGAAACTAATTCTTGAAGTAAATAAATTGAAACATGATATTAAATTTTAACTTAAAAGTACTCTAAAAAAGCCTATGAATTTAATTTGATAACTTTCGGATTGATACACCATGGCACTTTCACATGCTCTATTTAAATTTTAAGCCCTTTTTTATGCTGTTTCTTTTTCGGCTTAGCAATTTTTAATGGAAAAGGAACGGGAATCTCATTATATATTTTTCACTTCTTTTGAAGGTTCTTGACTGGCAAAACAAGCATTCTATCGTAATTTCTTTAAAGGGAAAATATTTACTTTAATGCTATGGACTTATTTCTTGTTGAATTTAATCTGGGAATCATTTTTAAATGTAAGGAAAAAGTAAGCAGTTGAAACTATTTCAATTTCTAATAAACTATCTGAAACACGGTCAGTGATTTTTTTTTTTTGCCGCGTTTAAGAGCATCTTTCAATGGATCTATTTCTTATATTCCAGCAATGAAAATTGCTCATGGCTTTGAGGAGAAAAATTGACCCTTATGAACAAAAGTGCATAAACTAAAGCAAAAAACTAAAGAAATCTTTAAAATTATGTCTCACTTTTGAAGTTTGAGGAAATATTTCTAAAATTATACCTTGCACACACATACAAAAAAAAATAGTAATAAATAAATTAATAAAATGAAAATAAAATTTGAAAAAAACTTTCAGAAATAATATATATAATGATTGAAAGTTGGTACGGAATTTGGCTGAAGAAAAAAAACTTATTAAAACGTTATATTTCTCCCCGGATTTAGAACCTCTCATAATTTTAAAAATGAGGGTTAAATCATGGAATTTGATACAGAAGTAAGGAAGTTCCGGCCTCGTAACCGAAAACAAGCTAGAGAAAAAAAATATATACAAGATCAAAAAGGTAAGGCTTTTACCACCGGTGTCATTAATACTATGACAATTGTAGTGGCAAGTGGATAAAGGTGATATGTGACAATTTTTTAAATTTCTAGAAAAAGCTTTCAAAAAAAAAATGTTGTGTTATTTTTTTAATGGATTTTTCTCAACGGGTAAAACGGGGTCATATTCTTAGTTACCAACCATTTCTGTGACTAAGGGGACATGATACTGATGGACTTCATTTAAGGTAAAAAGTAAGATTCAAAAATTGTCACATATCACCTTTTTCCACTTGCCCCTTCAACTATTAATGCAAGCGTTTTTCTTTGGTCCAAAATTCAAAACAAAATCTTTTTGAGCATTTTTTACCCCAACATAAGGGTCGAGAAATTCGCTAACTAAACGCATCAATTGTAGCCCCTCTCATTTCAACCTTCTTTTATTGTTGCGATTTTTATGATTTGTTCTTTTATTTTCCCCACATCCCACTGATAGGAGAAAACAATAAAGGCTCGAATGGCCTGGGTGGGTTGTAGACCCCTGAAGAAATCGATCAAGAAAAAAACTTGAAAAAAAAAAGGACAAAAAGTGAGAGAGGGGGGGGGGGAACTATTCCGATTGTGAAATCGTAAAATAAAATTTATAGTAATTTTTAAAAAAAAGTGTTTCCACGATGCAGTGCCTTCATGGCCCTGAGCCTTACGAAGATCCTAATAAGAGACAGAAAAAATCTATTATACTCGTATATATGTTTTTTTTTTTTTTGAAGAGTGATTCTTCAACCCTTTCGAAAAATGATTCCTCAAAATGTACTACACTTTAAAAAACCAATCCAGCTCCAATCGAAAGTTTTCATTTCAGTTGCATAGAATTACACGTAAGGTTTTTTTTCAATCTTTACATTTCTGTCTCTAACAAATGAAGGATAATGTTGACAGCGCAATTAAAATGCAAAATAAATTAGTTCTTCAATCTGTTTTTGTATAACAGAAAAAAAATATTTGCCGTAAACACCTTAAACATAATAAGGCGTTTTAATTTTCGAATCTTTAATTAGCGATGTTCAGCTTTCATATTGCAGAAAATTCATCATGTCGGCAATTATCATGTCGGCAGCACTGAAGTAGAAACCATTGGTTACCGAACTGAATATCAATTTTCGGACCTTCATTCTTAAATATTACTTCTAAAAATATGTGATTTTTCTTTAAAATAAGAAATTTATTAGTAATTTTCTGCAAATCCCCCCTTCCCATTCTGACTGTCTTGAATGAATTCATTTTTTTTATATATATAATCTTGCTTTAAGAGTTTTATTTCGTTTAGATTTAAAAAATTGTTAACCTATTTCTCTGCTTGAGAAAAAAAATTATTGCAATCATTGAATTTAATCGCTAATTTATATTTTCCTTTTTACTATTAATGCTCAAAAGAAGTCTAACATGTGAGTTGTTTAAAAAAAATCTCCGTTTTTTCATCATCTTTGCTTATTTATTTTTTTTTTTTTTACATCGATTGAATGGTTAATTCGATCGATTGGATTTAAAACGTTGTTTTTTGCTTTTATTCATCTTCTGCACAAAGTTAATTGATTTTAACAAAAGATTGTGTTAGTGGTTACTTTTTTATTTTTATCAACTTCCAGTTAGTACTTTTCACGAATGAATAGGAAAGCAGCATTTCTGTAAAAATGAATGTAAAAAAATTAACCTCTAATGATTTTTTTTTTCAGTTAAGTCATTATAATTTTAATTAAATTTATATATTTCTCAACTGGTGAAAAAAGCGTTATACTTGCTGTTACATTAGTAAGAAATATAACATTTTTTCGAAAGGGGGGGGGGTGTTTTGCTTTGTTTTATTTTGTTTAATTTTAATGCTTTCATTCGAGTGTTGCTTCCTCCTCAATCTATTATAAATTATTTTACTTTTTAAAAATTGTTTTAGATTGAAATATTATGTTGTGTGTGATATAAATTACAATTTATGTGAACATTACATATATTTACTACATAGTTTTATTATATCACTTATATAAATTATACAAATAATGTATCATACACATTAAGTAGGAAATTTGTAACATTTGTCAGACCTGTAATATTTACATCAGATCTGTAACACTCAAATACAACAACAATAAAGGGCGGAGGGGGGTAAGTGTACACCTTGACTTTACGCCTAGTTTTCTTTTTTTTTTTATCTGTTACTAATGTGTAGTTTAAATACCGTATTAATTTTCTTTCCTAAGAATCTTTAAAAGTTTAAAATTTCCCTTGTTAAATTAGCACTTTTTAAATATTGGACTCAAAAAGTATGGAAGCTAAGAATGAGTTTACTTATTAGTTTTATTTCTTTAACTAAGAACCCTGCTGGCCCCTTCCTTTCCGACTTAAGGCTCAGAAGTCTCTGTTTAGTAGTAATTTTGTACTTCTGGAGCAAACTCATTGCAAAACCCTTGCTTAGTATTATATGATTGCAACTAGGTGACCCGTGCGGAATTCCGCAAAAAAAAAAAAAATTGTAAAATCTTGTACGTTTGCACGACATCGCCATCAACTGCCTTCGTTCTGACAACTTTTCAAAGAGATCAAAGACACGTTCACTTTTACAACTACTACAAAAGTGATACCCTATATTAAAATCAAATACCCAAGGCTACTACTAAACTAAATGCTAATGTTATCGCAAAACTACCATAGTATTTTGAAACAATAAAAGTTACAATTAAGGTTTACCGAGCTAAGCCTTGGCTTGAAATGTCGCATTTAAAATTGATTTGAACAACAATGGTATAACGATTTTAACAGTTGAGCAAAAAATTTAACTTTTTCAAACTTCAATCGCTTATAAGTCGCTTAAACGTGGATTTTCGAGATTCTCGTTACGCGGCGCTAGCGGAGAAACGTTCTAAAGAACGCATTTTTTTTAATCGTTCGAATGAAATCAAAATGGAGACGATACGACAATTATTTCGCTATATAGAGTCAATTTTGTGCCCAAAAATTGAAGTTCGAATAAAAAACGAACCGACACTTTTTAGAGGGTGGGTCTAATTTTCGTCAATAGCCCGCGGGATAAGCTTCAAAATCATAAATTTTCTTGCAATTCGATAAAGAAATGAGCGAGTTTCGACCGGGTATAGGATTCGGCTTAGAGAAATAATATATGGAGATGGTTACTTTTAACTCGAAATTAAAACGGGTTTTAATTTTGAAAAACAGATAACAGCTGAATTCCAATCTTCAACAAGAACTTAAAATTTTCTCAGCTACACTGCTTTAATTTAGTCATGAAAAAGTATTTAAGGGTAATTCCATCGTGACTAACATAACATTTAGAATAAATTTTTAATCTTATTTTCTGTGTGTGAGCCTTGATTTTGTTACAATACCAAAAACAAGGTGTTATTCTTCTCCGCATAGATGAGTTGTTCAAGTTAATATACAAAAATAATAATATTACTTTTATTTTTGGGACTTAGGGGACATTTTAATCAACGTGACTAACATAACAGATTTGCAACCCTCAAAATTTTGTACTAAATTCATCAACACAATTCTCTAAAACTAAACCATAAAATTGTTATTTTTCTGGTGATAGTATCTGTGTGAAATGTTGTTTTCACATTAATAATTGTAAATTTGACATATATTTTAAATAATATTGCAAAAAGTAGTACTTTAATAAAACTTGCCTGTGACTAACATAACGTGACTAACATAACACACGATTACACATTTAACTTTAAGTGTATTACAGGTAATATTAATACAAATATTAGAATGCAAACAAGATTTTATTGAAGATTAACACGCATGTTTACCTGTAAACAAAATTTCCAGTTCAATTTTGTATTTAAAGTAATAATGTCTGCGGGAATTTACAGATGTTTGCGACAAGACTTTCGAAATTTGAATTCCTTAAATCCAAAATTTGTTCTCATTTGTGGGAAACACAAAGGTTGCCTCAGAGCTTTTTCTCTCGAAGAGAACTTTATAATCATTTTTATTCATGTTTAAAACCTGCCTACCATGTTTCTTTTTAACCTTACAAGAGGTAAATACCACCACAATAAAATTACCCACTGTCTTAGTTTTTGTATCTCGGAACAGTCCGGGAGAATCTACTTCAAAATCATCAGCAGCTTCGTCTTCTACACAATTTCTTAAAAATTTTTTTTTCTTTTCTTGGGATATCATTCCCTGTATTTTTTATAAACAAATTTTAAATTTCTCCATATTTACAGCATATCATTATTACCGAAAAACTTATATGGGGATTCCCATTTTCAAACAACAAGTCTAGCTCTTTCTTTTCAGCCTTGTCACTTTCACTCAAAAATAAGCAGTTTATCTTCAATTCTTGTTTTTTTTTATTACTGAAGTAATTTCTTTGCATAATTTCCAAAGTTTGCCCATGTAAAACGCTGCTCCACACGTTGTGCTATACATGTGGGCACTTTCCATGATCTAATTTCATAAAACTCCATGACCTGTAGATGCTGGAGCAGTTAGGTCATATATTATGTGCAGCATCCTTTCAACGAATATCATAATTGCACGAATTTCTCTATCGCGAGTATGCGAAAATGACAACTGATGCTATAAAAAATTTTTATTTTCCATTATTTACAATTTGATGTTATCTCCTTCAATGTACTCTCCTCCTAGGTCTACACACCGCTCCATACGAATTTTCCACTGTTCATAGCAATGCTGCAGATCATTTTCGGTAAGTCCATACATTACTTCCGTCGCTTTTCTTTTACTGCTTCAACACTCTCAAATCTAGTTCCTTTCAAAGCTGACTTGACTTTAAGGAAAAGACAAAAATCACAGGGGCCAAATCAGATGAGTAGGGTGGATGGTCTAAGATGGAATGTTGTGATTGGCTAAAAACGTCTTCACTAACAACGCATTGTGAGCTGGGGCATTGTCTTGGTGCAGGATCCATGTCTTTTTTTTTCCACAAATCGTTCCGTTTTCTCTGTACTCGCTCACGTAGGGTAGTCAGGACCCAGAGGGACAAACAGTGAATCAGCATTACCACATTAGCGTCCTGACTACCCTACGTGAGCGAGTACGGAAAAAACGGAACGATTTCTGGAAAAAAAAGATATGGATCCTGCACCAAGACAATGCCCCAGCTCTCAATGCGTTGTATGTAGACTTTACTAATCAACTTCCATTTAGACATCACTTCATATGTTTGTCCACTGTAATTCTTTGCTTTTCCAAAGTTGTCAGTAAAACGATGTTGACACGTTTGCATAATGACTCTAATAATTTCATAAAACTCCATGACCTGTAGATGCTGAAGGCAGTTAGGGTCATATATGTTTTTAAAATGAGCAGCAGCTCCATATGTTCATAGAAAAACTAATTGCACTTCGATCCCGCACATAGCTATAAAATAATTTAAAATTCTTTCGTTGAAGATGTTGACTTCGTATGCCGAGTGCTTACTTGCGTCGCAAATTACAGCCTAAAATTTCGACTCCAAGTTTACTATTAAAAGAACTGTTTTTAAAATAAATTACTGTAGTATATATGGTCACACTAATTTCTTTAAAATAAGATGTTCGATAAATTAATTTGTTTCTAAAATAAATTGTTTACTTAAGATTTAAGTATTTCTTAAAGAGTCGTGTTATGTTAGTCACACACAGTGATGTTATGTTAGTCACAAGTCCTATGGCCAGAAAAAAGGAAATTCTTTATGAACAATCTTATCAATCTAACTGTACCCATCCCATAGAAGAGATCAGGGGAAAAAATATAAAAAATATTCTTTCTAGAAGGGAATAACTGAATTAATTCATGTTTTTGTGACTAACATAACAAGTAAATCAGACTGAATACCCATTAACTTTGCAATATTCATTTTATGACAAAACAAAAAAATATATACATTTCTGTAAAGCAAAAGAATCATTCTTCAATAATTAAAAAAAAATTCATCATTATTTGCATTTTTTTTTAATTGTATATGAATGTGAAAAGTTAGAAAAATATGCGATGTTTTGGGTAACTGCATATGTTATCTTTACAGCCATTTTTCAGGGTTTGGAGTAATATTTTGTGAAAACTTATGCTGAATTCTAAAAATTTGAAAAATTATCTTTAAAATGATGTATCACAAGATATATATATTGAAAGATGAAAAAAACCATGTCTAGGTTGACATTTACATGGAATTACCCTTAAACGAAATAAATTTGCTTTCCGTTAAAAAAAATAACCTTTTTTAAATACTTTTGCATAAAATGAACTTTTTGGTTATTTCTTTCACAAAATATTTGAAATTAAATTACGAAGCACTGTAAACTAAAATACATTTCGCTGCATGTCTTCCGCAAACCGCGATGGAGAATTTTATTAATATTCCGTGCTTTTGCTGATTCAATTTTTCGCCGTGCAATCAACCAAACGTCTAAAGTCATTTTTAAGCTTTTGGTAGGGTTAGCATATTTGGCGAAGCTACAAAGAAGTACTTTGTTTCCATTTTAGTTGGCGAATAAAAATTAAGTTATGGCACAAATGGGGACAAGTTTTGGGACAAATAAAAATTGTTGAGCAAAATGATTAGCTTCCTAACTAAACGTATGACTAAAAACACCTTAACTGTATTTAATGAAAATATAGAAATGAGCAAAGTACATCTGCTCACATGCTTTTTGTTGAACGAAGAAAATCCATGATATTGATATTGGCGTTTCAGGCAGATGATGATGTTGACATTTAGTGACTGAACTATTTCACAATTCACGCATCCATTCGTAATTTTTCACCTTTGATTCAATGTATTTCTGTTGTTTTAGTGTTGATTTTATTGTTTTACTCATTTTTTAATTTTTTATCATTTCTTCTTTAATTCTATTTTGAGTTCCAATCTCCTGTATCTACCATACACAAAGGCTTATGATGTAAAAAAAAATGTTATTTTTCAGTAATAAAAAAACGTAAGAGAACTTCCGTTGAAAAATAACAAAAACAGTCTGTGATTCACACCCAAAACGCAATATTTTTAAAAAATGTCAATGAGTTACATTTGCGGTTTTTTACGCTATTAGCAGAACTTATCTTTTTTATTTAATGTCGGTTAAAGTTATTAATATCATACTCAGTTTTAGTAACTCTTTGCACGTTTGTGGAGTTGAGCCAATATATTAAGTTTTGATAAAAGTCTATTAAAGAACCATATCAATGAAGAAGTTTCGCTTCAAGTAGATGAAATAGCTGCGAAGGTGCTTGCGCGAAGAAAGTAATATCTCTAAATAAAAAAAAATGCATTCAAAACCGTTCAATTTTGTTACGCAGTAAGTAGAAGATGCTCTCTTTTACTCTTACCAGCGCAAACCAATGATCGTGTAAGAAAGAATTAAAAAGCGGCAATCGAAAGAGGATTATAAAACATGTTTCTTTACGCATAAATTATTTACCCCCGTGTCCCCGTTATTGAAATATAAGCTCTTACAGTTTTCTGAAATGTTGTAAAATGTCGTCAATTTTAAAAAGTTTTAGAAAGAAACGGAAGATATCTTTCGCGTGATTTGTGGACAAATGTCCTGCCACATACAGACAGTGAAATTACGCTCATGTTATATTTTCTATGTTTTTTGTTAAATTTATATCAACTAGATACAATATATTTATTTGTATTTTTTGTAGTGAAACATGCTCTTCACTTCCCAGCAATATATTTCGTAATTACGTATCTACTCCATGTTATGTCGAAACTGTAAGTACTGGGCATTGAATAGCATATTGAGCAGTTACTGCCAACTACCAGCCCACGTCTCGCAGACTATTTTTATCAGAAAGCGATTTTTAGATCACGCCTAGCTTATTGCGTTTGAACTTGATTAAGAGAGCAAAATAAACGATGAAACAAACATGAAGTGTGCTAAGTTGTATGCTATTTTTAATAGAATCATTTCAATTTTCACAGAAATTTCAGCTAGACATCCTCGCATGGGCCAACGCCACCACTTTTGCTCAGTATATGCAGTCCATTACCACAACTTTCGTACAGTGGAGTTTAGTTCGAAAAAAAATCTTGATGTTATGTTTATTATGATTTTACTTTCAGTCAATTTAATGAATTGCTTTTAGAAGTGTTGCGACAGCAAAAAAGGTATGCGTCTTGCTATTGCAGCATATGTATTTTTGCTTTGGATTTAAAGACTGTACAACTGCTACGGATATCTCACCAGCAGAGGAGATTCATCTGTTCCATATTGCATCATTGCTCAATCAACATTAGACTGTGCTGTGGGATTCATTAAAGGAATGATTAACGATACAATTAATGATAGCCAATGAACAAGCAAGAGAACTTGTTTTTCAGTCATGTACAGCCAATGAAGTGCGCTGTAAGTTTGCTTTGTTGTTGTCTCGGTCAATGAAAAATCAGCAAGCCTTTAGAAGTAATCATTTACTCGTTACGATTTGTAGTTACTGTCTGTCCATGAAAGCCGCTCCTAGCACTCGCGAACAGTTCCACTTAAAAAAAGGTAGATGGGTTTTGGGTCATAACTTTCCGAAGTTTTCAATTTAAAACTTGCATTTGATACATCCTTTTAACGTATTCAACTAAACTATGCATCTGAAACAAACATCGTTCCACGTTCTTTGATAAGGTTCAAAATCCTTTCAATTATTCTTCCCCTTATTGTTATCTTACCTAGCACCCCTATTTTGGAAAGATCAGAGAAGACCTGACGCATGCGTAAATGCGCGGAAGGTTTTACCTAAGAAGATCAGACAGTAGTGTCTGTTTGCGTTTTGTGTGCCTGGCAGCCACTGATGCTTCCATTTGAAAAAGGGGAGATAAGTTTAGGATGCGCACTTCCCGATGCCTTCAGTTTTTGCTCGCTTGCTACTTCCTCGTTACATTTCCCCCCTATTTCGAGACAGTCTGAAGAGACTTGGCGCGTGCTCAGATACGACGGAGGTTTCGCAAAAAAATGTTAGACAGTAGTCATAAAGTTTTGTTTTGTTTTTTTCGGGCCGTTTTCTTTCACATAATAAATTGCTTTTAATTCCAATAACTTGTATTATTCTTGATAGCACCTTTACTTCCTTTTTTCTTCTAATTTCACTACCAAAGTTACTATTGTCACTAAAACACTTTTGTCTTCACTTTCGAAAATAAGAAATTAATGGTTAAAAACAAAAGCTATAGCTCATGATTTATAAATTCTTTTACTCAAAGGAATTTAACAATCTTAACTAAACGTTTTTCCGGCTAACGATTTCTGATGAGAAAAAAAAAGTATCAAAATTATTTATCGATTTCTTGTGATATCGATTCTTGCTTTTTATTGCATCTTTCATCACACTTTATATTACTTAATGAAACTCCAATATTGTTTTTTGTTATCGGAAGAAACGTTACAAAAATGTGCTAAAGCGAATAAATTATATAATCGTTTGAAGATAAAAGAAGGGAAAATTGAAATTGAGAAAACGATTTTCTGAGTAGAAATCAAAAATAAAAGCAAAAAAGTGTCCAAAGCGAACGGTTTTGACGTTTTTTCTCCCTTATCATTGAAAGCTTTTTGCTTTAATTATTGTTATCTGGTTGAATCTATGAAACTATTGGTTTCTTTTTCTATCTTCTTCTCTCTGCTAAACTGTGATTTGTATCCGAAAAAGGTAAAAAATACCCCGCGCCATATTGACAAAAGTAAAATCGATGATTCTTGGCGTAAAGAATAATATCTTTTCGCAAGAAAATGCCTCGTTTTATTTGTCAGGTTAGAAATAGATTTCTCATGAAAAAACTTTTTATTCCGGGACTTCTTGTCAAAAATTGAACTTTTTTAATGGAAAATTTTTTATTTCTATTTTCTTTTATATTTTGTACATTACCCAGGAATGTTGCAAATTTCAAAGTACCGAAAGTAATATTCATAGCGAATACTGGACAATAGCTAAACAGTATAAAGAATAGAAATGAATATTCATCGGAGGTGAAACTTATTACCTTAGTTACATTAACACAAAACATTAATTGTAACTGATACATTAATAGTGCTGTGTGTGTATTTTGTACTTAAGGACTGTTTGCATCTAATTCATGTTGTATCGCTGTATATGTTTAAAATTGGTGGTTTATTACCATTAAACGCTACCTTCTTTTTTTTCATGACTTACTGTTTACTAGTGCAGTATTTCTGCGCAAGTTCTCCCTTCACTTCCATTCATGAAGTTAAGGAATTTTTTTCTGAAGAGTGCCACATTTAATTTTTCCGATGTGCCGAAAAATACTTGAAAAATCAAAAGATTTTTTTTTTCAAAGTCTGATTTTTTTCTATGTAAATCTGAGTATTGATGAAGTTTAGTACAGGAAAACCCGTCGATTTGAAACTACATTATAAAATACATTATCGAGCTCGTATTTATTGAAGTACTACAGTGTCAACAACAGAAGACAAATTTAAGTTGATGGCACTAAGAGCTTCTTACTGGATGAAACAATATTTTACTGAGAAGTATTGCTGCTCAAATCATTTTTAAGTAAGGTAACTACACTCTTTATCCTGTCAAATATACGAGGAAAGCCAGCTATGAATTTTGCCCGTTCCGATTTCTTAACTTCAGTTACATTTTTAAGTTCTATGAAATAGAAAAAAAATATAGACTATTTTCATAAGCTTGTTTCGCACTAAAAAGGATGAAATAAAATAAATATATGAATGACCAGGGGGAAAAAAGATGAAAGTGACCAAAAAGCGATTTCGAGAAAAACGAAGAACAAAGTTTGATTTCTCGTAACTCCCTTTGTAGTTAATAGAGTTCGTCGATTCTCATCTTTTTCCCCCTAGTTGTTCTACCAGATGATATTAATCCTTCATAGCATCTAGATAGCGCTAATATTTCAAAACTGACGAAAAAGTGATTTTCATCTTTTTCCCCTGGCCCTTCATATATGATTTCTTGATAAACTTAGTATTGTCATAATCGCAAAATTTCGGGAGGGAAAAGGGAAAAGAAAAAACCCGCAAAATATTGCAAGAGGCCGAATCGGAGTAAATTGACTGGACTCTAAATCGTCTCTCGTTGAGAGTAGGCACTCTTGGAAATGTGCTCTCAAAATGATAGTTGATGCTCTTGAAGTGTGAACCATTTTCCATTTTATTGGAAACAAATGTCCCTTAAGTTAATTTTTTGAAACCGCGGGTTTAAAACCGATTCTTTTTCTCGGTAAGCAATAGAGGACGTCACAACCTGATATGATTTCCAAACTGTGAGAAGCAAAACTTTAAACACGTACCTACATCATTGAAAAAAATAAACATTATGAGTCATAAAATAGATCTCATTATGCTTTGAATTGAGAAAGCTTTTTTACTTGCCCCTGTATTTCATGTTCGAAAGTACATCAAGTTACAACTATAAAAAGATTGCTGGGGAAAATAGCTATTGCAACAGGAACATTATGTACTACCCAGCTATTCCATAATGTCTCAAATTTCTCTATACGACTCACTTTAAACCGATGCTGATGCCAAATGATTTATCTGTCCTATTCTTGGCTCAAAATGCTCAATCCGAAAGGAAAAGAATGCTAAATGAGAGATCATAGAACGTATCCAAAGCAAAATCAATTTTTTTGTTAAATAGACCTCAACAAAAGCTACATTTTTTATAACTCCAATATCTGCGCTCTCGCCTAAATGTCGTTTACTTAACTCTAACACAACTTCGAATTGTTATTGAGCTTTCATATTTCTTTAGCGTATTGATTAGCAACAGAAATGAAACATATACAACCCCATGGTCCGACGAAAAAAGTAACCCAACAATTTTCCTTTACCATTGAATTCAAAAATAATGACTTCCAGACCATATTCAAATCGTTCCTTAAGAATCGTACGTACATTTATCACAATAGTAATTTCCAATGTCACGTACACTACCAAATCACGTGAAATGAAAGAAAAAAGGAAAATGCTTTATCTAATGGGATAGGCACTCGTTTCCGACCATACAGTAGCAGTCTTAAGATCCAAACACATACATCACAAGTGCAACATTTGCCCTTAACGACATAATAATCACTGGGGGAGTGGGTTGATCAATATGCAAGATGATGCCAACTCCGATTTTGAAGTGTTTCGTGGAGCATAACATCGGCTGCGTTCCAAATCCTTTTTGCGGGTGCCTTTTCTTTTGGCAACTCCTGTGAAGATTTGATTGGGTCAGTATTAAGGTTAAGTTAGATTTTTAATAAGATGCATGAGTGTTTAACAGATTTTTTGAGAAGTATGGAAAAAACATTTTAGTACATTCAAATAAAACTAAAGCAGAATTTTTTTTTTTTTAACTAAAGGGAAAAAATGCAAAAATATTATGACTTATTACTGCAGGGTTTTTTACGATAAACAATGAACAAAGTTTTTTTAAATATTTCATGTTTCGTTTTTTCATAATTTCAAAGTGTTTGTAAATTTCTCTTTTGTATGTTTAACAAAGTTTATAAAGCAATGAGCTGAAGATAAATTAATTGCATTCTATGTGAAGATTTCAATATGTGCACTAGCCAAGACTTCGGCCATTAGTTGGCTGAAGCTTCGGTATTCGGCCCTTCAACTAAACTGCGCTTCGCGCCATCTTTAATTATAAGGTTGATAAAATGCAAATAACAGCTAATTTCTAGTAATACAATATTTGATCATACCAGTTGGTCTTATTTTAAACATCAACTTAACAATAGAACATGCTTTAGTATTCTAAATAATGCTCGTTTTACTCATTTTAATTTTAAAAAAAAAAAACAGAAGTGTTTTCTTTTCTTGAATTACCAGAACAAAACAAAACTGAATACTTTAATCAGTTAAATTAAGTTGAAACTGAGTCATTAACCTTTAGGAACCGGGCGGTATACATGTTGTACCATAAGTTTTTTTTTTTTTTTTTTTTTCAGAGGACGGGGGTTGAAATTTTCACTCGAGCTCTTTGGAGCCGGGGATTTTTTCAATATTTCATATACGTCTGGTATGACAGTTTATACCTTCTCTTTTCAATGGAGAAGAAATCTGTGGTTCAACTGTCATACTACCTGGGTCGAAAGAAAAATTTCTATATGAACAGCTCGGATCCAAAAGGGTAAGCTGAAACTGCTGAGTAACAAAAAGAATATTGAAACATATGGAGTATAGTGTAATATTATATGCATTTATTACATGTTCAATGCCAAAACTTCAAATATGTGCAGAAGCCGAAGCTCCGGCCATTAGTTAGTCGATGCTTCGGTATTCGGCGATTCGTTTTACCTATGCAGTCCTCTCTTTTAGCTACTCTCCTCCCGATTATTTAATTAGATTTAAAACCGATGTAATTACTAACAGAAATGTCTCTTTATGCTATGATTTTTCAGTGTTCTTTGCGTGAGAAAAATAAACAATTATATGAAATAAATATTAACAAGAAGTTTTGTCAAGAATTAAACGATCCTACTTTCCCGTACATCGACATCGGCATTCTAGCATCTGATCAATATTCTCTTGAATATCTGAAACTGAAAATTATGTCAAACATGCCTTTATAGCACTTAAAGCTGATTTCTAAAAGCAAAATATACCCCTCTCATCAGATGAAATGGACACGTAAAAAGTAACGAGTAAATAAAGTTTTGTCTCACCTTTTAAAAAATGTAACTGTTATAGTTCTTCCGTAGAAAAATTCCACAATCGTTTTCAAAAGAAAAAAAATTAATAAACAAAATAAAAGTACAAAGAACATCAAAACACATTTTATCAAAGAAAGAAAAAAAAACTCGTTCGTTAATAAAATGTCTCGAATTGTATTTTTAATCCGTTGCCAGTTGTTAAATATAAATCAAGAATAAAATGCTCTCGTGAATGAAAAATTTTTGTAAACAAAAAAAATCGTCTGCCAAAAAATAATAATAATAATAATAAATTAAGCAAAAAATAAATAAATAAACAAAAAATCGTCTGCCCAGTCAGTCATTTTTTTCTGAGCCTGCATTTCCGCCATGTTTGCGGAGTCGGAGTCGGAATCAGTCCTCACAGAAGATTTTTCAGAAAAGTACTTTACATACATTTTTATCAAAACCATTATCTTACAAAGTTAGTTTGAAGGAAATCCGCCTTTAAGTTCAGAATCAACATTCAATTTAAATTTCCCAGTATTCGCTCATGTTAAAATTTTTTCTGAACGGTTCATCATTGAACGAAAAATGGTTGAAATTGAAAAGTGAAATATGGAAATGAGTCTCTCCGAGATCTTTCGAACAAAAAATAGTTTATTCCATTCGGACGGTTCACTCAAAAGTTATTAGGGGTGAGAGCTTGTTTGAACGGTTCAATGTTGAACTAAAAATGTTCAAATTTAAAATTTAAATACGTTAATAAAGTATCCTTGCAGAGATGCTTCGAACAAAAAAAAGTTTGTTTAAATCGGACTGTTCCCTTAAAAGTTATTAGGGGTGACAGCTTGTTTGAACGGTTCAATGCTGAACGAAAAATTGTTCAAATCGAAAATGTAGATACGGGCATGAAGTATCCTTGAAAAGATCTTTCGAATAAAAAAAAGTTTGTTCAAATCGGACTGTTAACTAAAAAGTTAGTATCGCGGGACAGGTTGTTTGAACGGCTCAAAGTTGAACCAAAAATTGTTCAAATCGAAAAATCAAATATGGGAATGAGCTGTACTCGTCGAGATCTTTCCAACAAAAAAAATTTCGTTCAAATCGGAATGTTCATTCAAAAGTTATTAGGGGGGACAGACAGACCGACCGACCGACCGACCGACACACACAAATTCCCCATCTCAATACCCAACTTTCAAATTTTTAATTTTTCGATATTTCTTTCTTTTTTTTTTTTCTTTTTTTTTCTTGACTTTGTTTTGGACTTGGCGATATTTTTTGAACTTGGCGATATTTTTTGAACTTGGCGATATTTTTTGGACTTGACGATATTTTTTAGATGCATTAAGCTACTTTTAATACTTTTTTCGTCTCTTTTATTTTTGACGGGAAAGTAGGCTAAAAAGCAGAGAAAAAAAATAAATCTCGTAATGAAATCTGCGATTAAGATTTATAAGAAAGATCGTGCCAAGGAGAACGGAGAAAGAAGTACTTCAATGGCCTAAAACTAGGAATAACGCGTCTATCAAAAAAGAAATTTAAGTGGCAAATTTTATCGAAAATATTATAAAAATAATCTTCATCGTGGATCAGTATGCATAACACCATGGAATCCTGCAATTTGGGGCAGATATTCGAATAGAATGAAATATGGCGTTGGAGAGGTTCCAAATGTAAAAATGGCGCTGGAACGGCTGTCTCTTTAGATAGATGGGCTTATCGTGTAGTTATATCACCCAAGAGAGTAGATACTTTACGTTTTCGGTATTTTTGCCTCGCAAAATTGATTTTTTTTTCCTTTCAGAAATAGTCACATCTGAAATATTTAGGATGTTGTCTTTTTCTACCTTGCATGGTAGAAATATGAATATAAAACAGGGTGTAAGATACTTTGATACAATTTGATACAATCGTAATTAGAAAAGATAAAAGGAAATAAACTGCTAATGTTCTGTAAACTGCAAAGTTCTGATATTTCTTTGAAATTATTTCATAGGACAAAACTAGGTGTTTAAAAGTATTAGGTTGGTGCGTATGAAATGTCGGATTCTCTTTACATGCGGACGTTTGTCTCCCTGTTTTCGTTATACTTTTGTCTTTGGCATAACCTCATTCATAGTCGTATTGTCCATTGTCAGAGACTCATTTCAGCAAAATAGGTTTTCTCGAAGGTCTTCACTTTCGTTATTTCTTTTGAGTTTATTGCAGATATGAATTCTGCCGACAATTCGCGTCATTTTCTTATATGAGTACAAGCTTGGAACTTGCTATCAGGATGAAAGTTGACCATACAACGATATTGAGACACCTTTCTGAGATTGGCAAGGTTAAGAAGATGGACAAGTGGGTACCGCACGCACTGAAGAGCGAAATAAGCTGGATCGGTTAAACGTATGCTCATCATTGCTAACCCGATTTCATTGGAATATGAAGTTTTGCAGCATCCACCATATTCAACGGATCTCTCGCCGACCGATTTTCATTTTTTCAAGCATTTAGAGCTGTTTTTAAGGGGCAAACACTATGAAAATGTAGACAGTCTAAAAATCTCGATATCAGAGTTTATTAATTCTAAAGACCAAAAATTTTTAAGACAGGCATCTACGCTTTAAAATCTCGTTGGGAGAAGTGTATTGAAGCGAATGGAGCATACTTTGATTGAATAAACAACTTTTGAAGAAAGATACGCAGTTTTATACAATCACTTAAGAATCCGACATTTCATACGCACCAACCTAATATAAGAATTTTCACAAACCTAGACATTTTTAGCCTACTTTCCCGTTAAAGTAAAATAAGGACCAAAAAGAGCATTAAAAGTGGCTTTATGCATCTAAAAAATATCGTCAAGTCCAAAAAAAAGTCAGAGAGAAATTAAAAAATTAAAATAAATATCGAAAAATTAATAATTAGAAAAATGGGGTTTTGAGATGGGGGAAAACTTGTGTATGTCGATCTGTCTGTCGGATCTATCGGTTTGTCTGTCTGTCACCTCTTATACCTTTTGAATGATCAGTCCAATTAAACAATTTTACGTTCAACTTTGAAGCGTTCAAGAAAAACTCTGCATTAGCGCCTATGGTGAAATTTAAGCTGAATGTAAATCCAAAACTTATAGGCGGATTTTCTTTAAACTTACTTTGCAAGAAAATAGTTTTCATGAAGAATGCATGGAAAATATTTTTCTGAATAATTTTGATTTGAACAATTTTTCTATCATCTTTAAACCATTCAAGTAACCTGTTCCTCACTAATAGCTTTTGAATTAACAGTCCGATTTGAACAAACTTTTGTTTGATCGAAAGATCTTAGCGAGGATATTTCATTCCTGTATTTAAAGTTTCGATTTGAACAGTTTTTTGATCAACTTTGAACCATTCAAGCAAACTTTCTCTCTCTAATAACTTTTGAATGAGCAGTCCGATTTAAAAAAACTTTTTTTTTTGTTCGAAAGATCTTAATGAGGATATGTAATTTCCGTATTTAAATTTTAGATTTGAACAATTTTTAGATCAACATTGAACCGTTCAAACCGTTCCGTTTTTCGCAGCATCTGGTCGCAAAACTTTGAATCATCCTGTCTAAAAGTAGAAAAGTAGATTTTGCACTCATAATGTTGAAATTTTTGTATTTTTCTACAATCAGTGTATCATGATCGTAAAAAAAAACGTGAAAAAACCCGCGGATTATCCGAACAGCAGATATTCGGGAATTTACTTTAGTACACAAGCAGTACTACAAACGGGACAGAAAGGGACCAGCAAATTCTATCATTAGGACATAAAATAGTTGTTTTTCTATCTTTACGATTTAAAATATTATTTTATGGTACTGCAAAAACTGTAGTTCTATGATATTCTATTATATGAATGTGGAGGCTTCAAAGTAATAAGCGTTGGAGGCGTTCCAAATGTAAACGCAGCAAGCGGGTCCTCTTTTCAGACGGTTGGACTTGTCGTGTCGTCATATTACCCTGGAGAGCAAAAACTTAGGCTTTCCATATTTTCGCTGATGAAAAAGATTTTTCCCGGAATACTTTTTCCGGAAACATTTGAATGACGTCATTTTCCAGATTGGCATGAGATTCAGAAAAAAATTGTTCTTTAAGCAGAAAATAATTTCGTCATACCTTAAAATTAGTCGTTGTAGCACTAGTAAAGATGGAAAATTACTTCAAATGGCCTTGTTAACTGAACTTTACTGGAAAGCTGATGTCAAAATATAGCTCTTCTATAAATACAAAAATTTAATAGTAGCTAAAAATGTAGTACATGATTAAATAAAAAAAAATAACGAGATTTGGAGCAATTGTAGAACATCAATCTAAAGCAGGGGTGGCCTACCTTTTTAGGGATAGTGCTACTATTTGGAGAGAAAAAGCTCAGCGTGCCACATTGAATTTTTCCAACAAACTGAAAATTTTTAAAAGTTAAAAATAGATTTTAGGTGGGCTGACTATGTAATTCTTACTCAAATGAAACCTTTTTTCTCGCAAATCTGAACAATTTAAATCTAAATGATAATAAAAATAAAACAAGTCCGAACTTAAGAGTTATCCTTAATAAACACTTTTATAAGTTCTGTTAGTTGGCTTATGCTTAAAAAAGAAAACAAATAGCATTAAGCATTCTATTGTAAAAATTAAACAGTCTATACTTGATGTGGTTTATGAGTGTGTATCTTTTTTATCAAGTCTTTAATTTAAGGATTAGTTCTTGAGAATCCAAAGAAGTTTAAGTGTTTTAAGTGCTATCAATTAATATTCAACGGTATTTAGATTTTTCTGCATTCATAAAAAAATTGTTTAAAAGCGTTATTTTGAACCAAATCTACAACAGCATCAGACGGCTAAAGTGTGTTACGTGAAAAAAATTTTGTTGGTACAAGTTTCTAAATTTCTATAATTAATTCGATGATACTTTTGAAGTTTTTTTCCCAAATTATTTTCAAGTAATGTAACAAAAACAATTTAAGGATCTTCATTTGTGCAACCATACCGAATTTTATCCAATCTGGTTTCTTAAATTTACTTGAAGAGTTAACTTTTTTTAAAAATTTCATCACTCGTAGCTGAAACTATTGCAGATCAAGAATCCATTCTGCAGCATCGAAAGTTTCATTCGTGTCAAGCACAAATATGATTTACAAAGCATTGTCTGTAGCGTCACAGCTATCGTTGGATGTCCGAAGTTAACGCCAAATATACTTCGCAATATTGTATTTAAGACAATTTGTAAGCCTGCTTCCTGACACTTAATCAACAAAATATCATTATATTTATCAGTTCAAGGGTTTTAGTTTTTATCAATATTTTTGAAATCCACATTTTCTCCTAAATTTTGGAATTTCTTCAAAAAGTCTTCGCGTGCCACTACTACTGCTCTGCCGTGCCACGTCGTGGTGCACGTGTCGTGGGTTGGCCACCCCTGATCTAAATTAAAGGCTCAACTTTTTTTATTTTAAAAAGAAAATTTAAAATGAATTGGGAAGGGAAATCTGCTTATTATTTTACATTCCAAATTCGAATTTTGAAATAATGTATTAATTTTTCTTAGCAAAGAATCCTTCTAAATATTATTTTGATTCGAAACTCCAGAATAATTATTACTACAATTAGTACTTTTACAGTTGTACAGAATTACAGCTGGACACATATTTAAGTCAGTATGTTAGCTTTTTGTTTTCCGTGGGTTTTTTTTTTTTTTTTTTTTTTTTTTTTTTGGAAAATTTGTTTGAAACCATTATGTTTAAAAATAGTCACAAATAGGAATTCACTTGTTTAAAATTCTTTTTTAAACAAATAAGTAATTGTAAGCTAGACGTTTAAAAAATAAGGGAGTTTTCAGTTAATGCTATAGTTTACATAATTGTAAAACTTTTTCTGCGTATGCATAAAATAATACGGCATTTTTCATTTTTACAAGTTTTACATGGGAAAAAAAATCCAATAATCTGTATTCTAATATCTAAAAAAAATACCACAAAAATATCAACCAAGCATTCAAATCTTTTTGGCTTACATGAATATCGCATTTTGCAATGCTTTACTGTGAATAGCTATCAGACATTTAACATCTATCTCGTAAGTCTGCATGACATATAAATTCACTGTATGAAATTCATTTCAAATATTTGTTTACCCAACAGATTCAAAATCTGAATATGAATGGCACTGCTAGGTGCACTCGGAAAACGCTGTGAAAACCTTAATCAAAATACGTTGTTTGCATTGAATTGAAAAATGTCTTTCATGGTACTACGTTTTGAAAAGTTTATTTACTTCTTCTATTCAAATATTGATTCCGGGTGAGCGTTTGATGCCGTAAAATAAATGCATCCATCACATGTAAATCTGACGTTGATATAATGTTATTTACGTGAGAAAATTTTCTAAGATTTGCACTTGTAGCATTATGCATTTGTAGAGGTTTTTTTTCTTTTTTTTACTCATTTATATGTTGTAAAAAGTCATTAATTTTTTAAAAAAATCTGGTATGGACCCCACACTACTTCCTTTTACGTGTAAATTTCTTAGTGGATGCCAAGTGTTAAAATGGTGCTTGAAGTGAGCAAGATAGCAATTAAAACACTTACACCCCTTTTGTGTAACGAAACAATGCAAAAAAATGTTTGACAATGATTCATTTTCTAAATATCGCAGATTTTAACATCATTTAGAAGATTTTTGCAAAATATGGCCGATAGCGCCAAATTGAGCCCGAATTCAAAAAAAAAAAAAAAAAAATTCGCCAACTTGGAGACCAACAGCTTGGCGATATATCGCCAAGTGATTGACGCCAATTCATATCATTTAAGTCTGCATTGAAATTAACATCGATTTACACCAAAAAAGGGGTAAAACACCCCCTTGGGAACATTCAAATGCAACCACAAGGGAAGGTGAGAACTAGACCCCCTCAGAGTTTACATACAAAACTAGAAGCTTCTACGGCATATAGTTTTTGAGTTATGCGACATACATACGCACATACAGACGTCACGAGAAACAGGTCGAAAAAAACTACTCAACATTCATTCAGGGCTGAGCAAAATCAAAATTTAGACCTAAATTTGAGTGATTTTTTTTTTCGCGATCACAATACTTCCTTTACTACATAAAAGGAAGTAAAAACGAGTTACTGACCTAATCATTTTTGATACTGTACAAGGTTCCATTTTACTGTCTGATCGTCTTAGGTAAAACCTTCCGCGCATTTACGCATGCTTCAGGTCTTCTCTGATCTTACCAAAATAGAAGTATTGGGTAAGATGACTGACTATAAGGGGAAGAATTTAAAAAAAATCATTTTGAGCCGTATCAAACAACGTGGAACGATGCTAATTTCAAATACATAGTTTAGTTGAATATGTCAAAAGGATACAACAAACACAAGTTTTAAATTGAACGCTTCGGAAAGTTATCACCCACAACCCATGTATCTTTTATTAAGTGGAACTGTTCGTGAGTACTAGGTGCGGTTTTCATGGACGGACAATACATCACAGTTTATTATGAAAACAATTGTCATCACTCATTTACCTTTTATCCTTTTGCACCCATCTGATACGAATTAAAATGACTGTCAAGCATGAGTTATTATGTTACAGGTATAGCAAATATGGAATTAACTTTTATTTAAATTAATTTCGTTTTTTTTTTTTTTTTTTTTTGTAAAGAACGTGATTTTTATCTTTCATTCAGAGCAATATACATACAAACAAATAAACCCATATGTGGAACTAATAAAAGCGTATTAAAATGAAGGAGAGGAGTAAATAATCTTGACACCAAAGTTTTACTCGTTTTGTTATTTCAATTCAAAAAATATAAACTATGATTGCAGAACCTTTCAGTAGTTTGGAGTTGGTAGGTAATGGAGCCACTAATGGCAGGCCTCTACAGTGAGCGGCAGTTGAGAAAGAGACTTTCTGAATCACCAGATGTTTCCGCAGCTGCATCAGAAACTATGCGATGTGCTGTATTTTGTGAAAATAGTAGTAATGGTAAAATAATTACATAAGTCCATAAGGTAGAAGAAATGTTTTTTTTTATTAAAAATAGATCCACCTGCATACAAAAGTAAAAAATAACTGATTACAAACGTTACTCTTCCCCGAATCATCATCGTCTTCAGCATAGGCGGTTCGTACAGATGGGCAAGGGGGGGACTGCCCCTCACTTCCAGAAGTAAAGGGGTCTTGCACCCTGACTTTTCAGAGTTAAAAATTAATTTATCGATTGAAAAGCTGTTACTCAGCGGATCAATTTATTTCACTGAAACAAAGCTGAAAATTCTAAAAATGGACTTTTTCCATGGGTTTTTTTTCATAAGGGTGGAACTACTTTTAAACAGAATGGTCTAATCAATGATTATCCAA